>SJYA01002431.1:3666170-3708733 GCA_006410615.1 Neotragus moschatus | reverse complement strand
TTGATCTCTGGTTCCTCTGCCTTTTCTAAAACCAGCTTGAACATCTCGAAGTTCACAGTTCACATATTGTTGAAGCCTGGCTTGGAGAATTTTGAGCATTACGTTACTAGCACATGAGATGAGTGCAATTGTGCAGTAGTTTGAGCCTTCTCTGGCATTGCCTTTCTTTCGGATTGGAATGAAAGGTGCAGACAAATACTGTTTGATTCCATTTCCATGAGGTACCTAAAATAGTCCAATTCATAGAGTAAGAAAGTACTCTGGTCAGTGCCAGGGGCCAGAGAGGGGGTAGGCTGGGGAGTGGGGATGAGGAATTAGTGTTTAACAGGGACAGGGTTTCAGTTTAGAAAGGTGAAGAACCCAGGAGATGGTTGATGGTGAGAGCTGCACAACTGTGTGAATGTACTTAGTGACACTGAGCTGTGCAGTTAAATATGGTTTCCCTGCCTTGAAGATTGGGGGCAAGAGGAGAACGTGATGACAGAGGATGAGATGGTTGGATGGCATCACTGCCTCAGTGGATGTGAAATTTGAGCAAGCTCCAGGAGATGGTGAAGGACAGGGAAGCCTGGTATGCTGCAGTCCATGCGGTCACAAAGATTCAGACACAACTGAGAGACTGAACAACCACAGAATCTTTTCTACTTTTAATCTCATTTTCCCCTTATATGTTTTGTGCATATTTATGATTCTAAAAGTTTTGCTTGTAAATGAAGCATCCAGATTCCAGGACTCCCCTATAGGTACTGAAATTCAATAAACTCCAGGGGGAGCCCAGAAACTTGCATTTCAACAGGTTTGCTCCAGGATTCTGACACTAGTGGCCTACAGAACAGCCTTGGGGAAAAGCATGTGTGTCCAGAGACGGGCAGTACTTTTCCAAAGGCAAACTGTGGTGGTAACAAGAATCCTGAACCTGAGTGTGGATCCAGGGCCCTGGGGGAGAGAAAGGATGTGAATTTAGGAAGGAGGGAGCCAGAACCAGCTGCTCAAAGTCCTACTTTAAAATCCTACATGGATTTTATAGGATCTTGGAACAGAATTTTTTAGAATTAGTTAATTCAGCTGCACTGGGTGTTTCTGCACTCAGGCTTTCTCTAGTTATAGTAAGCAGGGGTTACTCTCTAGTTTGCAATGTGAGGGCTTCTCATTGTGGTGGCTTCTCTTGTTGCAGAGCATGGGCTATAGGGTGTGAGGATTTCAGTACTTGTGGTACATGGGCTCAGTAGTTGCAGTTCCCAGGCTCTAGAGCACAAGTTCAGTAGTTGCTGTGCCCAGGCTTAGTCCCCCAAGACATGTGGGATCTTCCTGGGCCAGAGATCAAACTCGTGTCCCCTGCATTGGCAGGAGGATTCTTAACCACTGGGCCACCAGGGAAGTCTCTGAACAGGATGTTGATACCATGTATCTAATGTGTACCATATATGGGACTTTACTTATATATAACTATATATATGTGCCAAACACCAAGTACACACAGTGATTTTTTTCCTTGAAGTCCAGGTCACTGGATGATTTGAGGACCTGATATTTAGTCAGCTACCACTCATATTCCTTACCAGCAGTGGACAGGGTTGGGCTGTTAGGTGATGACAGTTGAAGAGAATAATGTTGCCCTCAAACCCCAGGGATGATCCTGACACAGATTCCTTGCTTGACTGAACTTAAATCAAGCTCCATCACCTTTTCCTAGGGCCATCTGTGCACCTCTTTGTAAAATCTCGTTTTAACAAGAGTCATGTTAATTCAATTTAGTGTGAGTTTGCCATCCTTCTTCCTCTTATGGCCCTTCAATATCTAATTGATTTCCTCATTCTCTATCATCCCCCAGGTCTGTCTTCAGCAAAGGTCCTGTTAACCAGGTTCAGCCAGGACCCTTTCTACCCTTGATGCTTCCTCTTAGCAATTCTTCATCCACTGACTCCCACGCTGCTTCTTGTCTGTAAATCCCTCCTTACTCTGCTGTATTCAGAGTTGAGCCCGGTTCTATAAGGAGGTCTCTGTCCCTCTTTTGCAATAGTCTTGAATAAAATCTACTTTCCCTGCTTAACTTCCGTCCGTCCAGCTCTGGGTTTTCCTTTGTTCTGTTTTTTCTTTATTGGTACTGGTACTTACATAGAATATGGCCAGGATGGATGCATTTAATCTCAACAGGTTGGAAGTAAAAAATTTGGTTGTATTTAATTACATAAATACATATTATAGTTTTTCTTTTAGAAGGCACAATTTTTTATGAGATCTGAGAACATCCTGTTTTTTAAAAAAGTCAATCCATCTGCTGAATTTGCCACGCACAAAAGAAANCCTCCAGCTCTGGTTTTCCTTTGTTCAGTTTTTTCTTTATTGGTACTGATACTTACATAGAATATGGCCAGGATGGATGCATTTAATCTCAACAGGTTGGAAGTAAAAAATTTGATTGTATTTAATTACATAAATACATGTTATAGTTTTTCTTTTAGAAGGCACAATTTATTCTGAGATCTGAGAACATCCTGTTTTTTAAAAAAGTCAATCCATCTGCTGAATTTGCCACGCACAAAAGAAAACGTTCCCAGTTGGGTTGATTTTTCGCTAGTTTCAAGCCATTATGTGTCTGAATTGGTTTTCAATAATAAAAGCTACAAGATCTACTTTGTTTCTTTCCAAAAAGCCTCGTTTATATTCTTCCTTGAATGTAGTGGTGCCCAGATGGTGCAAAAGTGAAGTGAGACACACGGTTCCTGGAGCTGGGTGTTTTGCAGTCTCTCCACGAGCTCACGGGTGTGCCGTCAGCATCGCCGGCCACGGGGCAGCAAGACAGGCACATGCTACCAGTGTCTGAGAACTCTGCGACACATTTCTGTATGAACAGAAAAACAAAGCAAACCAATCAGTAGTATTTGTTAAATGTCGTCACTTAAAAAGAACAACAAAGATTTCAGCGAATCTCAAAGTTCTGGCAGTAGCAGTAAGATTCGGCAGAAAGAGCCCCTTACTCGAAAGAAGAATATGGAGACTGGAGTCCTGTGTCTCCTCCATGCACTGGGTGTGTGAAAATGTCAAATCTTTAAGGGGAAAAGATGGAGAATAAAATGATGTATTGTGCTTCGTTGTCTAATATTTCAGAGTTTTGTCACCAGTTGAGAAAGATAATTTGAGGAGGGCATGGCAACCCACTCCACTATTCTTGCCCCAAAACTGCCACGGACAGAGGAGCCTGGCAGGCTACAGTCCATGGGGTTGCAAAGAGGTGGACACAACTGAAGCGACTTAGCATGAAGATGACAATAGCTATTGTATATTGTTGTCCCATAGGGACAAATTAGACCCCATGGCAGACTGATCTGGGCTCCCTGAGTCCCTCCAAGATAGAAGGGACTTCTTCAACATACAAAATTATGTTTTGTATGTTGAAGATGCCTGTGGACTTCTCCTGGCTATCAGTTTTGGGGTCTGAATTCTTGCATTTNACACTGCCACGGACAGAGGAGCCTGGCAGGCTACAGTCCATGGGGTTGCAAAGAGGTGGACACAGCTGACGACTTAGCACGAAGATGACAATAGCTATTGTATATTGTCCCACAGGGACAAATTAGACCCCGTGGCAGACTGATCTGGGGTCCCTGAGTCCCTCCAAGATAGAAGGGACTTCTTCAACATACAAAATTATGTTTTGTATGTTGAAGATGCCTATGGACTTCTCCTGGCTATCAGTTTTGGGGTCTGAATTCTTGCATTTTTCTTTCTGGCTCTAGCAGTTTCTAGCTGGGTGACCTTAGGCAACAAATACAAAATCTCTGACCTGCTAAACCTCGGTATCTATGAAACGGGGAGGAACTGTAGTGTCTATTTCAGGTTACTGTTAGGATCTAGAAATAACATCCAAACGTAGATGAATGCCTGGTAGACACAGAACTCAGCATGTATTAAATGTCATTATTATGATTCCCTTCAGTAAACACGATAATCNCAGGGACAAATTAGACCCCGTGGCAGACTGATCTGGGGTCCCTGAGTCCCTCCAAGATAGAAGGGACTTCTTCAACATACAAAATTATGTTTTGTATGTTGAAGATGCCTGTGGACTTCTCCTGGCTATCAGTTTTGGGGTCTGAATTCTTGCATTTTTCTTTCTGGCTCTAGCAGTTTCTAGCTGGGTGACCTTAGGCAACAAATACAAAATCTCTGACCTGCTAAACCTCGGTATCTATGAAACGGGGAGGAACTGTAGTGTCTATTTCAGGTTACTGTTAGGATCTAGAAATAACATCCAAACGTAGATGAATGCCTGGTAGACACAGCACTCAGCATGTATTAAATGCCATTATTATGATTCCCTTCAGTAAACACGATAATCAACAGCTTTGCATGAAGTTCATTAAGTAGGAACTCTTTTCACTTGGCATATTCTGGAATTTTCTCTTTTGGTTTCAAAAGCTTTTAGATTTATGATTGAAATGCACACCAGGGACACCCTTAAAGTTTTTTTCTTTTTAACCTTTTGTTAAGAAAATGGACTCAATGAACTTCTCTCTGCAGTGGATTTTCTTTTTCTAAAAAAAAATGAAATGAGAAGCATGGTTTTCCTAGATAAAGTTGTTATGGAGGGGATAAAAAGGAATGGGATGGAGTTACGTGGGGCAGGGGTTTCCTTGGTCAAAGTTTGGGAAACTCCAGATTAACTTTTTTCCTGAAGAAACTTTCAGAGACCTTTGTTGTTCAATAAATACATATTCAGTGCATATTATGTGCCAGACATTTTTAAGTGCTTCATAAATATTAACATATTAATCACATGAAGTAGAAGGTATCTTCACTTCACCTCTAAGAAAACAGAAGTTAAGTATATAAGTCTTACAGCAAAGGAATGAAGAGTGGATAGTGGTCCTTAGACTCTACTTTGAACCCCTTGCACAAGCCAATAAGCAGTTGCAAGCTCCAAGAGGCAGTCTGGACCTTGTACTCTGATTCCCTATACTTATTTGACTGAAGAACTCACTTTTTGACAGAACAGATGGAAACAGAACTAAGGGACTAGTTTTCTCCATAATTCACAAATTCATTGATCTCAGTGGGGAAGGAAATTTACATTTATTGAACAGCTGCTGTATGCCAAGTATGGGGCTGGTGTTTCTCCTCCCAACAGTGATAGGTAGTCAGTACATACGTAAAGCTTTAACCTGAGAATGATGGATTGTCTTTGGATTTGATTAATAAAGCTGATATGCTGTGCTATAGCTGGATAGTTCATCCTACTGCTGGATTTTCCTATCTACCAGACACAACTATTTATGCTATCAGCCAGGATGAAATAAACTAGGTACTGGGATCATAAACAACAATCTCAAATTAGATCACAAATCATTTCCAAAACAGCCAAGCCCACCGTTAAGCTGAAGGTGTTTGCATTAATATACAGCCTGGGTTCCAACTTTCTCTAGGGAGCATCCATCTGTTTGCTCAGTTCCACTCAATCACTTCGGGTCTTTTTCCTCTGAAGCCCTCCCACCACTTGACAAAGCAATGCTGATTGTTCTGGAAGCCCCCTGTGTCTTCGTGAAGATACCTTTTTTTTTTTTTTTTTTTAAGTCTTTAATGAATTTGTTACAATATTGCTTCTGTTTTATGTCTTGTTTTTTTAGCTGCAAGGCATATGGGATCTTAATTCCCCAACCAGGGATCAAACCCAAACTCCCTGCGTTAGACGGCAACGTCTAAACCACCAGACTGCCAGGGAAGTTCAGTAAAGAGACCTTTTTAATCTGTTAGTTGGAAATTTTAATCTGACGCCTAAGACAGAGTAAAATCACACTTTGGAAATAAACAGGCTCTACTCACTAAATTTTTCAGAAAGTTAAAGGAAAAGGCACATACAGTTTAAATTTAATGAAATGTTCTTTAAGAGCTGCCTTGGCAACTGTAAAATATGACGGCATCTCTGAACTACAGGGCTTGCTTGATTTAAGATATCCTAGGCAGAGGCAGAAAAATGGAAAAATGATCAGTGCCTATAGCTTTCATTATGCCTCCAAACCTTGATGACAAAAAACCAACCTTCTTCTCTAAGCAAATACATTATCTTTATAACTAATTTGTGTTGTTCATCTTTGGTTTCATTCAAATGTGGTTGTTAATGACAATGCCCAGGTATATTTCCAAGTCTTTCTAAATACATGAACTAAATATGTTTTTCTGTGCGTACTTTGTCTCTTTAAAAATAATTCAGAGAGAATTTTTGCTTGTTTTATTGTCATGTAAAATGAAGCAGGATAACTTTAAATATGGTTGGATTGAACTGCTATCTTTCTCCAACAGGAGCTGGTGTTATCATATCAGCTTTTAGGATATCCCTAAGAAAATGAAGAAAACAAAACATAACAAAGAAAAAATAAATCAACAACAGCAGCAAGAAATCCTGGAGATTAAAAAAGAGAGAAAAGTTAAAGTGTCCTAGAAGGTTCAGTTTCTTGGAAAATTTTTCCCTTAAAGAAGTACTTTGGAATGCTTATATGTCAAGAATGAGTAAAGGCAAATTTTCCATAAAATTGTATAACTCCAGTAAAATGTTTTTATAAGAAAAATATAGTTATACAGAACCATGAAGGCTTTGACATTGGATACTAAATTTGATATTTATACTTATTTAGTTTAAAAGAGTCCCATTCTTCCTTTTCTTTGGAAGCTCAGGGCCACTCACCAGGTAACTTTTTTCCCTGGCTGTACCTCAATAGTAAAGAGGTGATCATCTGGCCAAGCTAATAATAATGTATGTACATTTTATGAATGTGTCTGTTTTTTTCTTCTTGCTGTTCTGCCTTTTTGCTTTCCCTTCATTCACCAAACGTTCTGCTCCACGCTGATTACCTCATGACCCAGACGTAGCAGAGCAGAAAACCAAGTAAGAGGTAAAATACTTTCCTCTCCAGCTTTATTCTTGCAGAAGCCTAAGGACTTAGGGGCATTTAGATGAATTCACACTGAGATAAAAAGGATAGAATTTCTGGCTGCAGATAGCCAAAGTGTCTTGGCCAGAAACACTAGGAAAGCTTTTCACCAACCTTGACTGGGCATCAAGAGATGCCCTTGACTGAGTGGTGGGTAAGGTGGGAGATTCAGAACTCGCCAGAGTCGGGAAGACCAGGGTCAGGGATTGTACATCACATCCAGGACAAAGCCGACCACCCCCAAGCGCATCAGTGTGGGGACTGATAGCAGCCTGGCAAAATCATCTCCAGTGGTCTCTGACTTTTTGGCATCAGGAACCGGTTTCGTGGAAGACAATTTTCCCATGGAAAGGGTTGGGGAGGGGAGGAGGTGTGTAGGGGGCAGGGGGTGGTTTCAGGATGATTCAAGCGTGTTACATTTGTTGTGCACTTTATTTCTATTATTATTATTACATCAGCTCCACTTCAGATCATCAGGCATTTGATCCTGGAGGATGGGGACCCCTGAATTCCAGATCTTAGTATGTCAAGGGAAAGAGTCCTTTAAGAGGGACACCGGGAGTGCCCAGGGCTGTGAGACTGTGGTCCACAGAACTGCTTCCTCCCCCACCCCTGGCCTTTCTTGACTCAAGCAGCTCTACCCTAGCCTCTCCCAGGGGCCCCGAAAATTCCTTCTTATCTCCGTCAGTGATGACGATGATGGCTCAACAGCAGACAGTTGCTCGCCCGGTGAAAGCCGAACACTACCTTCATTCATTCATGAATCCATTTTAATTAATTCAACACATATTTATTGAACACTTCCTATTGCTGGGCCCCAGGTAGGCAATGGACAGAGAGAGAAATGAGTCTCTCCCCTCACATGTCTTCCATTCCCTTGGGGAGCCCAGCCATGGGCTGCTAAAACACGTCAGGTAGCCCCATGAAGAAACATAGGGTTGAGGAGGAAACAGAGAAGGTTCTAAATATTCTAGAGAAATGGGTCCGTCAAGGAAGGTGGCTGAGAGGATAGAACATCTGAGCAGAAACCTGCCTGCAGGGAAAGGCGGTGGAGGACTTAAAGACTGGAGGGGAAAGAGCAAGAGGCACCCTTGGTTCCTGAGAATGGGACATTAGCGCTGCACAAAGACGCTGAGCCTGAGTGGCTCATGGGGAGTGGGGGATGGGAAGGGGGCAGGAGGCTAGGGCAGCGGCTGGATGGTGAAGAGGAGCTCTCAGAGAGCTGGGAACAGAGACGACGCTCAGTGGGTCAGTGCAAACCGCGACGCTGACACTCCAGGATAGGCGCATCACAGGCAACGTGCACGACACAGTCAAGTGGCCAGGTCAGCGGCGCAAAGTGGACCTTGAGCCCTACCAGGGTTGGGTTGACGTCACACGGCCAGCAGGGCTTGGACCCAGGCTCTCTGTGGCCCTGACCACTAGTCACCTGCTCTTCTGTGCTACCTGCTTCTATACCAATGCCTGCAGGCACTCAAAATGGGACGCTGGGGGTTTCTCCCCATATGAAAGGGAAACTAGTTTCCTGATTGTCAGGCATAAAACAGGTTTAATCATCTTTAACCATCGTTCTCACCCAGTTATTTTAGCCCCGTTTTGATAGCTCCATTCTGGCCCCCTGCTGAACTGTTTTCTGTCCACTCTGGGGCTTTCGTGATTCTACTCTGTTTTATGTTGCCTTGTTCTCCACTTGCGCTGCTTTTTCCTTCTCTGTAACCCCCAGGACACAGTCAACGCCATCTTCTCTGTGAAGTTATTCTTCCTCACCTCTATAGTTCTTGTTACACACTCCTCTATTTCTGCCTTTGCGTGCCTGCTCAGTCACTTAGTCGTGTCTGACTCTGTGATCCCAAGGACTGCAGCCCACCAGGCTCCTCTGCCCATGGAATTTTGCAGGCAAGAAAGAATACTGGAGTGGGCTGTCATTCTTCTCCAGAGGGATCTTCCTGACCCAGGGATTGAACCCATGGCTCTTGCAACTCCTGCAGTGGCAGGCAGATTCTTAACACTGTTACACTTCACATGAGTATGATATGCTTGCTTTCTCCTCTAGACAATGAGTTTCTCTGGAATAGGAGGAGCTATAACAAGGATGTGAGTCTATTCCTCCCAAGGGTCTCCTCTGGCCACTCCAGGAGCCAGAAGAGTGCCTGGGGTGTAGTAGTCGTATCATTGGCTGCATTATTGAATATGCTAGGATGTGAATAATCTGATTTTATCACAGGGAGAGCTCGAAAAGGGGGTAAAGCACTTAAGGAATCGCTTTGAAAAATAGGGGTTATAGAATAAAAGGAGGAAAGACTGTGTTCATAAATTAACCCTGGTCCTCAGTAAAATAAATTTTCTAAAAATGTTTAACTCCTTCAGCCTTTTATATCACAGTGAATCAACTCAGCCACCAAAGGAGTAAGAAAGGATCTGGCAGGGTTAGGGATGGTTTCTAAAGTCATCTTAATCTTTATAAGTGAGTAGTTAGAATTATGAAATTAAAGAAAATGACTTTTATATAAATGAGGAAACTAATGCTTACTTCTTCACTCTGTTTTCATTCTTATAATCTTTCTTTGGGAGAAACTCATGAACTTAAAGTTGGCTCTGGATTCCATAGTAGGTGGCTGAAGCTGCTGCTTCTTCTTCAACAATTTAAATTAATTAATTAATAAAGTTTTTGTCCATGGTGTGTGGCATGTGGGATCTTAGTTCCCCAACTAGGAATCGAGCCTGTGCCCTGCATTAGAAGTGTGGAATCTTAGCCACTGGACCTCCAGGGAAGTCCCTGAAGGAGAATAGGAACTTATAGGAGAGGCCATCAGATTTTCCTTGTCTGTGAGAGAGATCGCCTCCCAAATACATTAATATAATCAGCTAAACTATGACATAATCAGTTAACTTTTTGAACCACTACTTTCTCATGATGCCTACTTGTTAGAATTAAATTACTAGCACAGTGCTTTTCACACAGTAGGTTTCCAATAAATGGTAAGTGTCAGTTTTATTATTACTAAATGAAAGGACATTGTCTTATTTTCCTCAATTAGTGCAGTAGCACGAGGGTTTCCTGTGTCATTAAATATACTTTTCAATCATCATTTTCCTGGACTACATTATCCATTTTATTGGGACTTACACATTTTTGAATAATTTTCCTTGTCCAAAATGTAATTCCCCCCTTACCTGTTCACTAGTATAAATAACCCTGCAGGGAACATCTGTGAATATAAAACTTTAAGTTTCTGCTTATTTCTTCAGGATGGACTCCAAGAAGAGGAAATGGTGAATTTTAGTATGTAGACTTTGCAATGAAATTGCTCTTATGTCATGTTAAATTGCTTTCCAGAAAGTTCAACCCAGTTATTTTCCTAATTAGGGTGTAAAATGGTGCAACCACTTCACAGTTCTCTTGACTACATAAAGTGCCTGTTTTTAAACTACCTCCTAATTCAATGGTCAAAGTGGTATCACATTGTCATTTTAACACGTACGTCTGATGGCTGGTGATTTTGAATATCTCCGTGTCCATGCAATGCTCTGTTCCTAGGGCTCATTAGAGGCCAGTCCACTGTTCCTCCTTCTGCTACTCCGTTTCTTCCCAGTTTTCTTTGCCCCTTTTCCTCAACTTCTTCATATTGGAATGTCCCAAGAGTCATGCATTAGGTCACATTTTCCCTTTTTTCTACATTCACTTCTTAGATGATCTCATTGGTCCCGTGGCCTTAAATACCATATTCATGTCAAGTGCTCTTGAATTTATAACTTCAGTTCAGACGTGTCTCTTGAACTTCAGACCCATAAATCCATTTTCTGTTCAACATCTTCACTGCGATGTCATCAAAATAAAAAGACATATCAAACACAAAATGTTCCACACTGAGCTTCTAATGTTTTCTTACAAACTTGTGCATTTTTCAGTCTTGCTCATCTTCATCAAGGGCAGTTCCAGTCCTCCAGACTCAGGCTCCCAACCCCAGAAATCCTGCGGATGGATGCCGCATTCTCTCACATCCCATATCTGACCCAATAAAGTAAAGTACAGTCACTCAATCGGGTCCGACTCTTTGTGACCCCATGGACTGTAGCCTACCAGGCTCCTCTGTCCATGGGATTTTCCAGGCGAGAGTACTGGAGTGGGTTGTCATTTCCTTCTCCAGGGGATCTTCCTGACCCAGGGATCGAACCTGGGTCTCCAGCATTGCAGACAGATATTTTACCATCTGAGCCACATAGCAAACCCTATTGCTTCTTCTGTCAAATAGAACCATGACCTGACCAATCCTGAACATCTTCATTGCTTCATTGTCATGTAGTGTTTTTCTTTATAGTGCTTTCATGACCTAGGGTTTTTTTTTTTTTTTTAAGATTTTTTGATGTGGACTGTGTTTAAAGTCTTTACTGGATTTGTCTCAATATTGTTTCTAAGTTTTGTTCTTTTGGCCCCGAAACACCTGGGATCTTAGTTCCCCAACGAGGGATTAAACCTGCACTCCCTGCATTGGAAGGCGAAGTCTTAGCCATTGGACCACTAGGGAAGACCCATGACCTGGTTTTGAAGTCCTGGCTGATGGCTGGACTGTTTCCTTCTCAAAGCAGATGATTAATCCACACCCCAATCACTTTCCATACACTTGGGTTCATCATCCACTTGCCCTAATCACTTCAGGGCCAGGTGCCCAACAACTAGCAACACTTCTTACGTTCTGGAGCCCCTCAAATTCTTCAAACTAGCCAATCCTCTAGGGCCCCCCATGGAAACCTAGCTAACCCCACCCTGGGTGTCATACCTGGGCTGTCCCCCACTGCTCCAGCTTGCTGTTGCCTCGTCCCCTGATGCAAAGTCTGTGTGATTCTGCCTAGCAGAACCATTCATGCTGAGAGGATAAAAAACCCGCTGCAGCGACTCTGGGTGTGCCTCCCCACCAGACACCTGATCGTGCAAGATTGTCATTAAAGCCTTGCATCTTGCTGCACCTCAACCTCATGTCTCCAAGCCCATTCCCTGGGTTTGGGCCGATGGCTTTATTTTCCACAGACCACACCAGCCTTCTGACATGATCTTTCTGTTTCCACCCTGCCGCAGTCCCACCCAGAAGCCAGAGTCATCCTTCCCAGTAGGAAGTCAGGTCGTGCCATCAGACAGCTCAGGACCGTCCATTGGCTTCCGTCTCACTTGGATCACACCTGGCCTTGCCTTCTCTCTGACCTCCTTCTGTTTCTCTCCCTTGAATCATTCTGCATCAGCCGCTCTGATGTCCTTGCTGTTCTTGAACCTGCCAGGAATGTTTCCTCTTCTGTGTGGCTTTGGACTTGCATTTTCCCTGGAAACTCTCAGGTCAATACTCCGAGGTTACCTTCTCTGATTGCCCTCTTAAAATTAGAGGCCCTCTTCTCCAAGTCTCCTGATTTCTCTTTTCTGTTTTATTTTTCTACATCGTGCCTATTTTATAACTTATTTTAATGGATATTATGTTGATAACTGTTTCATTTGTCTTTTTCACCCCGTTAGAATATGCATACAGAGGGCAAGGGATTTCTGTTATTTTGGTCACTGTTTTGTTTGAAAAGCAGCCCAGAGTAGTGACCACTAGTACAGCCCCAAGGCGTGCACCTGGTCTCTGCCTTTCACTGTCTAGGGGCCTGTGGACTAGTTGCTCAAGCACTAATTTCCTCCACTTCCTCTCCTGTGACCTGGGGTTTGCATTCAGGTTACTATGGCAAAATACCATAGACTGGGTGGCTTTATAAGCAACAGAGCTTTATTTCTTTATTCTTGAGGCTGGGAAGTTCAAGGTGAAGGTTCTAGTAGATGTGTAGTGAAAATCCATTCCTCCATAGATATCTTCTCACCGTGACCTAACTGAGAGAAAGGGATCAGAGAGCTCTATGGGTCTTTCTCTTTTTTTGGAGGGCCATGCCATGTGGCTTGTGGGATCTTAATTCCCCAACCAGGGATTGAACCTGAGGCCATGGCAGGGAATTAGACTCCAGGGAATTCTCGCTGGGGTCTCTTATGTTGTTGTGCTTTTGTTTAGTCAATATGTTGTGTCCAGCTCTTTTGCCACCCCATGGACTATAGCTCACCAGGCTCCTTTGTCCATGGGATTTCCAGGCAAGAATACTGCAGCAAATTGCATTTCCTTCTCCAGGGTTTCTTCCCTTCTCAGGGATCGAACCTGCATCTCCTGCATTGACAGGTGGTTTCCTTACCACTGAGCCACCAGGGAAGTGCTGGTGTCTCTTTTATAAGGACACTAATCACACTCATGAAGGCTTCATGCTCCAACATAGTCCCTTCCACAAGGCCCCACCTCCTAATACCATTACAGTGGTGATTAGGTTTCAACTTGTGAATTTTGGGAGGACATGAACATTCAGTCTATGGCACATGGAGATAGATAGAGCAGCTGTTAAGAGGAGATAATAACAGAATTCAATAATTTCATATCAAATTTTAACATTAAAATTTAATATGTTTATTTCAGTGTCTGGCATAAGAAAAACAGTATTTATGAAATAAATAAAGTGTTAAATTTCCAGCACATACAACACTATTTGGCTCTTGGTAGATGATCAGCAAACATTCATAGAATGAATCCTCAAAAGAAAAAATACACAGGAAAAGAAAAACCAGGGCTTGAGTTGGGGGGGTTATGCTGATGAATGTGTTTTGTTTGCTGGATCTGGGGGAGCCTCCTGTTTCCTGGTGGCTCAGATGGCAAAGAATCTGCCTGCAAAGCAGGAGACCCAGGTTCAGTCCCTGGGTTGGGAAGATCCCTTGGAGAAGGTAATGGCAACCCACTCCAGTATTCTGGTCTGGAGAATCCCATGGACAGAAGAGCCTGGCAGACTACAGTCCATGAGGTCACAAAGAGTTGGACATGACTGATTAACATACACTCATATTTCAGAGATGTCTCCTATGAGTTGCTTCCTGAGTAGTGGTGCTATTTGTACAGGCGAACTGGGTTAAAATAACACCCAGAAGCCTTACTTGATTTCTCTGTGAATTCATAAACAAATGAACAAAGTCAAAAAAGAGTGGGGAGCTCTTTACATTCTATAATCAAATGTTAATAACACATAGTGCTATCATTGTGTTTTTTTTTTTTTTTAAATGTTTATTTGTTTGGCTGTGCTGGGTCTTCATTGTGGCACATGGGATCTAGTTCCCCAACCAGGGATCAAACCTGGGCCCCCTTCTTTGAGAGCAGAGAGTCTTAGCCATTGGACTACCAAGGAAGTCCTTGTGTTTAATTTTTTATTTAATTAAATTATTTAAACTTTTTAAAAATTTGATTTTTTAAATTTTTCATCACTTAGGTTTAAAGCTCCCTCCTTTTCACTCTGATAAATCTCTCAGAACGAGGAGAGGATAAGACCAAGACATATCGCGGGGAGGAAAAGGAGACTTGCAGTGAGAAGGAAAAACAGTTTCCAGTTTGAGCTGCTTGTTTTCCGATCTGCTCTTGCAGTTAATTGCTGCCGTCTGCTTCTTTGCCTTACCTTTGTCTTCCTAAGGACTAAGAAAACACACTGATTTGTAGCCAAATCAATGTATCCTTCATAGGCAACACAATAACATAATGTTTATTGGACATTGTAAATTTAACACAAAGCTAAATATTTTAGTTTATTTATTTGTCATAATCATCCTAGGAAGGAGGTACTATTTGACGAGTGGGATTATAGATGATGAAATCGAGCTTTGAAAGGTCAGTTGGGCAATGTCACAGAGTTTGTCCCCTTCAATGCTATGTATACAGGGTATGTAGGTATCAGATGGCCAAGTAGCTCATAGTATTGGGGGAGAGAGAAAACTGAGCTCAGGAAACTGATATATGTGAACTTGAGAGCCCATGCGTGCCCGTAAGCCCTCGGCTTCTGGTGGATCCTGGCCTGACATTTATCAGAAGGGGAGAAAGCAATCACCAGTGGGCCTTCCTTCCTGTTTTAGCATGAACTGTTGTTTTCAGTGCCTCTGAGCCATGACTGCCAGGTCAGTTACCAGTTGTCGTTCTCTATCAAGGAAATCAAACTGACTGCAGCAACCTGGCTGAAGTCAATGAACTCCCACCTCGATGCCTCAAATAAAGCATCATATCAGGGCATAAAGAAAAACAATAGGAAATCCACATGACTCCCCCTCTTCCTCATGCACTGCCCCTCTTCCAGCCTGGCTGCTGGGGGCCCTCATGTGATATTCATGCTCTGGTTTTCACTTCGTCTCTAACCGTGTGCTCCTTTCCTATTGGCTTTGCTACTTTAACCCGTTGAGATCTGGTCTTGTTCAAACATGCATTGCCTTGCTAAAATGACATCTAATTAAATCCCAAAGGACACCGTTTTACAAAAGGGATTTTTTTTTTTTTAAAGCAAAACACCTATCTCTTTCTGGCCATGCTTGATCAGTGTCTCACTTTGGGGCACCCTGAGGACAATTTGAAATGTTATACAAGGAAATAAGATGCAAGGTTCTATGGCATTTAGAATAATTTATGCGTGCCATCCTCCAGGCTTAGAGCCAAACTGCAGCAAGAGAAATTCGCTTCACACTCTATCAAGGCTCACACCACAATGAATCCTTTTGGAAGGAAATCTAAATTGCAATTGTACAAAGAAATCTGGAGAGAAAAATAGCCCAGTGTTACCCTGCAACCCCAAAATGTTTGTTGAAGTTCACCAAAAAAAAAAAAAAAAATTGTCAGGAGACTGTCGGAGAATTTCAAAGACACTGAGTAAAGTTTATTGCAGCCAATAAGAGGAATGCACATTAAAAAGGGGTCAATTAACATTTATCAAGAGGTGCTGGCATTTGTGAAATGTATTTACTCGGGGAGGCCAAGTGCATTTCAATGTGTCTTTAAAATGATACCAACTCACAGAAAATAATAAGTCCATCACTAGGTGGAAGCTGGGGTTACTGCATGACCTAGAGTTGCAAATGTGATGGGAGTCTCATTGATTTTCTCTCTTTGACACATTTTTGAAATTTCCAAAAACTATAATTGCCCTATGTTTAGACTTGGAGAAGCAGACGTGTGGATGATATTTCTTGCTGTTCCATCTACTTGGATCAGGGAAAGAGCATCGGCTGAGGCAGTAATGTCCTGTCTGCCGTCATCTCTTTTCTCTATTTCCACACTCCCATCGGCTCTGCCTAGAGACACACTATTACCACAGAGGAGATGGAGGTGTAAGGAATGTCACAAAAGTATATGTTTCTGTGCTTCTACTGGCTCCTTAGATCATCAAGGCACAAGCTTTACTTCCTCATGAGAAAATATAGGGCGGATAGCGAGATGAATTGGGAAATTGGGATTGACATATATACACTGTAGATATGTATATCCCTGGTGGCTCAGCGGTAAAGAATCCGCCTGGCAATGCAGGAGACAGAGGTTCGATCCTTGGGTTGGGAAGATCTCCTAGAAAAGGAAATAGCAACCCACTCCAGTATTCTTGCCTGGAAAAGGCCATGGCCAGAGGAGCCTAGTGGGCTAGAGTCCATGGGGTCGCCAAAGAGTCGGACTTGACTTAGCAACTAAATGACAACAACAACATAAATTAGATAATTAATGAGAACCTATTGTATAGCATAGGAAACTCTACTCAGTGCTCTGTGGTGACCTAAATGGGAAGGAAACCCAAAAGAGATGGGATATATGTATACAGATAGCTGATTCACTATGCTGTACAGTAGAAACTAACACAGCATTTTAAAGCAACTCTACACCAATGGGAAAAAAAGAACACTCTTGACCTGCAAGGCCATGCATGATCTTTAAAATCTTTAAACACAGAATCAGGTTCAGGGAGCCAACTGGCCTCACAACTGGCATCTCCTTGATTTCCCTGATGACTAACTCAGGAGTTTATCTGCTTCCTTGGAGAGCTCTGAAACACATCAATATACCCACAAATGATCCAGAGGTGGTTTGCACTGAAATCCTCTCACAACTGAGATCTGGCACAGTCAAATAAATAAATAAAAATAAATGTTAAAAAAAAAGTCACATCTATTGACAGGGAAGAAATTGCTGATATGTCTCATTTTCCTATTTTTGTCCCCATCATGGAGGCAAGTCAGGAGGTCTTGATTGTCTGGGTTGTCCTGGGATTTTTAGGAGATGAATAAAGAGCTCTTGTAGAAGAAGTAGAAGACATGGATAAACCTGGCTCAGTCTACCTGATTTCACTCCAGTCTGTCAGACTGTGCTGTGCTCTTACTTTGGGAAAAGGGAATGTATAATTTGCTGTAAGGGGTGCTTACAGAGAAGGGGGAATTTCTCCCACGCCATGGGGCTATTACCTTAGAATCATGCCCCAACCCCTCCTTCAAGTGAAAACTAACTGCCCTTATCTGAGTATCAGATTCAACTACGAAAGGAGGTAGCTGTCAGATGAAAAAGAACTGCTTGGAAACAGTTGGGCCCAAGATAGTGGAGGACCTGACCTCCAGTAGACCTTGAGACTCATTCTACACTCATTGTAATATGTTAACATGCTAAGTGACACACCCACCAGGGCCAAGACAGGTGATGGTTGCCACGACAACAACTGGAAGACCTCATTCTCTGTGCGTCTTATTTTCTCTCCATCATCTAAGTGGGTCTTATTCTCTTCCCATTGTGAGATGTTTCTTAGTCCTGAAATGGAGCGTTGCCTCAATTTCTCATCCAAACCACACCCCTATCCTCAGATATGTCACAAATATTCATTCTTCCCTCTCTTAACTTAATTCTTTCCTTTTTACCTTGACTCTCCTATATATATTGCATCTCAGCCCCAATCTGGTTGAGAAGTTGGTTTGCAAACTGAGTTCCTATTTTTCTATTCGTTGACCACTGAATAAAGCTTGGGATGTTCCAGTGTCAGCATCAGTTTCATTACTGAATGAGAGAATCCAAGCAGAAAAAGAACCTTCCTGGTGGAGACAAAGGGTCTTACTTGGCTAGGACCTTGGCATGCGTCCAGACAAGCAACTGATTAACCTCGGATTTTATTAAAGGGACTGACCACATAGAGGCCAGATCTGAGAACTAAGAAGGAACAGCAGCCAGACTAGAACAGTTTTCTCCAGGTGGTCTCCAGATTTCTTCCCTGTGATTCATCCATTACTTTGCCTACCGGGTCATCTTTCTGAAATGGTCTCGTTTTTAGGGCTCCTCTGCTTCTTAACTTTCTAGTGTATCTACTGCTTTCAAATTATAGTCTGATGGTCTGTCTGTGGATGTCATCAAGGGCTTTACTCTCCAGCCATCCTCTTGTTGTTTCTCCTCTTTGGCCAGTCCATTTGCTCCTAGCCACCTCATCCTGAAGTATTGGAGCTGAAGCTCCAGTGCTTTAGCCACCTGATATGAAGAGCCGACTCATTGAAAAAGACCCTGATGCTGGGAAAGATTGAAGGCAGGAAGAGAAGGGGACGACAGAGGAGGAGATGGTTGGATGGCATCACTGATTCAATGGACATGAGCTTGAACAAGCTCCTGGAGATGGTGAGGGTCAGTGTCTGGGGGTGCTTGGGGTGCTGCAGTCCATGGGGTCGCAAAGAGTTGGACATGACTGAGCAACTGAACAACAACAATCCCATCCTTGCGCTGCCTCTGTTGTCCCCTGCTGAAGGCCTNATTCAATGGACATGAGCTTGAACAAGCTCCTGGAGATGGTGAGGGTCAGTGTCTGGGGGTGCTTGGGGTGCTGCAGTCCATGGGGTCGCAAAGAGTTGGACATGACTGAGCAACTGAACAACAACAATCCCATCCTTGCGCTGCCTCTGTTGTCCCCTGCTGAAGGCCTACTCACCTGCCAAGATCACATTCAAATATCACGTCTTCCATGAAAGCTCTCCTGATGTCTTCTATACAGAATTGACTCTCCCCTCCTCTGCAACTTAACCGTGTAACTGTGCTAATATTTCTATCCTGTGCCCATTATCCCTGATCTGCTGTGTTTGTTTAAAGGTGTCTCTCTTCTATTACACTACAGGCTAACTGAAAACAAGGATTTCATCTTCTTTGTTTGTGTAGCCCTGTAGTCAAGCACCCTGCATAGCACGGGGTATGTATGTATATAAAGTTGCTCAGTCATGTCTGACTCTTTGCAACCTCAGGGACTATAGCCCGCCAGGATCTTCTGTCCATGGAGTTCTCCAGGTCAGAATACTGGAGTGGGTAGTCATTTCCTTCTCCAGGAAATCTTCCCAATGTATGGATCAAACCTGAGTTTCCTGCATTGCAGATAGATTTGTTACCATCCAAGTCACCAGGGTTAGCAGAGGTTAGACATTCAATAAATTTTAGTTAAAATAAACTGAATTGGAAAAAAAAATTCCTGACTGTATGTCAGAAAGCTCTAATTCTGAAAACAATGGTTTGGAATAGAGGACCTGTGAGAAGACTTGACTTTACAGGAGACAGATCTACAGCTAATTTAAAAGTTTTATGATTGTCATGAACATCTTTTCTTTAATATTTCCACTGTATTATTAAAGAGATGGCACACATTAAATGATTTTTCAAAGCACTAGCCTTAATGTTTTTTTACTGTTAGGGAAAGTTGCCTGATTTACATTAATACATTTTCCCTTTTGGCATCAGGAAGCAATTTACACCATTTAAAATGGTAGTTCTGAATTTACTACGTGATTTCAAAGTTTAATCAACACAGTCCAAAAGATCCACACAGAGGTAAAGATTTAAAAAGAAAATCACTATTGAGTTGCACAGAATAATTGTTCAACCAGCACCACTGACTGGAATTCTAACTTCTGGCACTTGCTTCCTGGCCCAAGTTCAGGCTTGGGCATACTTGGTGTTGATATAAGAATAGCCTGAGAGTGATAGATCAAAAAAGAGAAAGGATATTTGGAACTCAAAGCCTTTCACTTCAGACATTCTACTTTAATTGGCTAACAAAGGGGTAAGCTCATTTCCAGTTAGGGAGAAGGCGATGGAAGCAGGGAGAACCTTCAGTAATTTCTTTGGAGGGTCATGGGAGTCTGTGAACCAAGCTAGTGTCAGAGGCAGGAGCTGAACTGCAGCCCCATGATTTATTCCAGTTTGAGGATATTTTTATTTCTCACTGGCTGCTCAGATCCTTCCACCTATCTGGTCCAGGAGGACTCAACCAAGTNTTCAGTAATTTCTTTGGAGGGTCATGGGAGTCTGTGAACCAAGCCAGTGTCAGAGGCAGGAGCTGAACTGCAGCCTCATGATTTATTCCAGTTTGAGGGTATTTTTATTTCTCACTGGCTGCTCAGATCCTCCCACCTATCTGGTCCGGGAGGACTCAACCAAGTCTCCACCTAGACATCCCAGGTCGTCTGCTTTCTACAGTGCATTCTAGTTGGCATCAGTCCCACACTAGGGTTTGTTTAGAAACAAAAACTGGTCCAAAAGGACATATGCACTCCAGTGTTCACTGCAGCACTATTCACAATAGCTAAGACATGGAAGCAACCTAAATATCCATCAACAGAGGGATGGATAAATAAGATATGGTCCATATATACAATGGAACATTACGCAGACATTAAAAAGAATGAAGTGAAGCCATTTGCAGCAATATGGATGGACCCAGAGATTGTCATACTGAATGAAGTCAGATATAGAAGGAGAAATGTTGTCTGACATTTTTATATGTGGAATCTAAAAAAAAATGATACAAATGAACTTACGTACAAAACAGAAAGAGACTCAGACTTAGAGAATGAACTTATGGCTGCCGGGGGTAGGGGAAGGATTGGGGAAAGGGATAGGTAGGGAGTGGGGAATCCACATGTACACACTGCTATATCTAAAATGGATAACTAGTAAGCACCTACTGTATAGCACAGGGAACTCTACTCGATGCTGAGTTCAATGGCAGCCTGGATTGAGGAGGCAGGATGCATGTGTATGTATGGCTGAATCCCCTTGCTGTCCACTGGAAACTATCACAACATTGTTAATGGGCTATAGTCCAATATAAAATAAAATGTTAAAAAATAAAAAAAGAAACAAAAGGATTTTCTATCCTTTCACTAGCCTACAGCTCTGGACACTGCACTTAGATTTTCTTCCACAATAGGGAAAATGCTTCAAAAGCTAATGGTGGAAAGGAACAAAAATACCTTGAAAGACAAGGGTAAACACATTTAAGAAATTAAAACAGGGCTTCCCTGGTGGCTCCACGGTAAAGAATCTGCCTGCCAATGTAAGATACACAGGTTTGATCCCTGGTGTGGGAAGATCTCAGATGCCATGGAGCAACAAAGCCCGTGTACTGCAACTATTGAACTGTGCTCTAGAGCCTGGGCCCTGCAACAACAGAAGCCACGGCACTAAGCCTGTGCACCACAACTGGAGAGTAACCCCCGCTCTGTGCAACTAGAGAAAAGCCCTCACGGCAATGTAGACCCAGCGCAGTCAATAAATAAGTAAAACTATTTTAAGAAATTAAAACAAAATGATCATTTATTGTTTTTAATATGTAGTCAAATATGACAGCAGTATTACACAAATTGCTCCCTTCTCCCCTTTCTAAAAATTCCCAAATATGTTGACTCCAACTGAAAGTGAAAAATAAAAAATAAATGATTTAATTCTGACAATAGCAATTGACAGAGGGAGGACATATGGCATTTGGTCACAACCAGCTTCCAGACCTTAAAAGATGAATTGTGTCACCACGGCAGTTGATACACTGCACTTTCTTACAAAATGATTACTAGGAGAAACAAACAAACCAGATTTTCCACATACTGTAAGCAAAAGAAATGCAGAAAAATTGGTTTAAGAAGCTGAGGAAAACGTCAATGAATTATTGCAACCATAATGATCCCCAGGTAAGCGATAGATGGCAAATGAATCAACTGTAAGGAAATACATTCAAACTTAGATAATTAATCTTACAGTGAAAATAATCAAGAAGATTGCAGAAGTATGTAGCATCCAAATTATTGAATTTAAACAGGGGATTCCAGTAAGGTCTTCTGCTATCATATACCATCAGTGCAAGTTCAGATACAATCATTTTTACATTTGCAGGTTCAGGTATGTCAAGCACGAGGTCATCGAGGAAGTATTTGAATATGATTTGACTATGAAAAAATGTGATCTCCAGTGTCTCATTAAGATGGCAAAAGAAGTAGGAATGATGCCCGGAGGATTGGAGTAAATTCAAAACACTCAGTTTTCCAAGGATTAAATGAAGTTTTGGAAAACCTCAGCAAAATTAACCTTCACCTGACAGACATGTCCTTGATTTGAAGTCCAGGGCTGTGGAGAACAGGAACAAACCCAAAAAGTGTGATAGCCTTACCCATTGCCTTTCCTTTTGCTGGGGATTGACTGGGTGGTGGTATTTAATCACTAAGCTGTGTCCAACTCTTGGAGACCCCATAGACTANTTCACCTGACAGACATGTCCTTGATTTGAAGTCCAGGGCTGTGGAGAACAGAAACAAACCCAAAAAGTGTGACAGCCTTACCCATTGCCTTTCCTTTTGCTGGGGATTGACTGGGTGGTGGTATTTAATCACTAAGCTGTGTCCAACTCTTGGAGACCCCATAGACTATAGCCTGCCAGGCTTCTCTGTCCACGGGATTTCCCAGGCAAGAATACTGGAGTGGGTTGCCATTTCCTTCTCCAGGGGATCTTCCCAACTCAGGGGTTGAACCTGTGTCTTCTGCATTGCCAGGCAGATTCTTTACCACTGAGCCACCAGGGAAGCCCTGTATATAGAAGATCAGATTTTCCCCTCAGTGTTCTCTTTCAGCAGTTCCATAGTGAGCTTTGTGATTCTGACAAAGGCTACAATTATACCCACTTTGAAATGCATTTACAAATATTCTGTGCGCTGGTGCAACTGGCATGAAACACAGACAGCCCTCCCCTCCCCGGGTGCCCAGTTTCTTCTCCTTTCACCCTTCATGACTACAAGCCGAATTACCAGAAACAGTAGTAAATTCCTGGCATTGGAAGTTACCGTGATCCCAGCTGGCATGCAAAAAAAACAGCCTGTTTCTTTTTTCCCCTGAAAATAATGTTCTTCCCAGGCACTGTTCAAACGCCTCAAATGAGGCAAATGAGAGATTTGTTTTGACCGACCAATGAAAAGACTTCCCTCATCTCAGCTAAGGCCCTGAGATTTAGTTCCAATAAACACAAAATGTTTGTGTCTCAAGAAACTTATTTCATTTCCCTAAAATGATCTTAACATTTTTTAGCAAAGGAAGCTCTGATTTCACTTGGTGGTATTTTCAGAGTAGCCACTTACAGAGTAGCCAAAGAAGACACTTTGAATTTTTATTTCCCTGCTAAAAATATGACACAGAGTATATTTTTGTTCAAACTTGCTTTACAGTGGTTACTTAGGCATGGCCACAATGTCTAGACATGAGTATGGAGACTGGGTCCCAAGATGGTCAAACTTCACAGAGATCTAGATCTGGGAGTGTAGAATAATGTACCCTTTCCTCAGGAAAAGTATTTTTATTGTCTATGTGTGGTTGGATGTTGCATGGTCTCTGGTATAAGGGAATCAAAGTACATGGTTATGCCTTGTAAGTCAGAGGGTAATAAGTGAACAGTGTCTTTTTGGTCATTACTTACTGAAGTAATCCAATTCCCTAGGGAAAAAGCCTTATGAATTTAGCATTGGTGCCATAGAAGAGGTACAGATGGGTAACGGCTGAGTTTTAGCTAAAATGGGGCCACCTCTGGCTTCTGGATGTCACGTGTTTCTTGGCATAACTGGCGGGATCTGTGACCCAGTGTCTCAAAGTCTGGATGACTTAAATTTGAGCTGATCTTCATTGAATATGTATTTGCACATTGCTCTAAAGAAGTTGAAATTTTCACTTGAAGGCATATTTTGATCTTTATTTTTCCATGAATCATCCCCCATCCACCCATTTCTATACTTCTTCTCATATAGGTAATGTCTAAAATTAGTTTCATGCTATGTATCTATTTGATAGGCACCAAAGGTTTATGGTTGTATGATAAGTAAGTGATATTTTGGTCATGAATATATATATATATATATATATATATATATGTAATGCTAGGGATGGGAAAGACCACTTTTATAAAAAATAAAACAACACTCCAGTGGTATTGACAAAAGTCACTGAGGTTTTTCAACTGAAATAAAAGTGAATATATTACTATCTGCCAAGTTAAATCTTTCTACCTTATCCCATTAGGAGAGGCTTTTTTTAAAAAGCAATTTTCAAATGTTAATAAATCTTAGAAATTAGAAAAAGATGAGCAAAAGCACATGTTTTGCATTAGTGACTCTTTTATCCTGGATTGAAAGTAACATAGACTCTTTCAGTGAGGACAGTGATCTGGAAATTAGTAAGAATTAACACTGAGAAGCCAATGGTGATGTGTTCTATAAATTTGTTATGGAGAATTGATTCAAGAATTTAGGTAATTTTACTTGCGCAATTATCACCTTACTGCTTTGCAATAATCATTGTGAGAGCCATGGGCACTGGATGATTTAAAATACATGTCAGGCAGGCAATAATTAGGCACACGCATTGAAATTAAAGTTGAAATTGGAAAATCTTAGTCAAAACCTTAAGTATCACCGTAGCGTCAGATATGACAGTGGTAAAGAAGGAATTCATACAAACACTTGAGGATCTCCTATGTTGGAGTTTTCTGGTTTCTGTGATGGTCTTGGTTGGGAAAGGTCTTATTAATACTCTATAGCCTTGGATATTATAATCAAAGCTTTCAATTATGTGTGTATATTAGCAACTTGTAGTAAACCATGAAGAATACTTCCAAAGTATGGGTTGGTCTTTTAGCAAAGGAGTTGGAGAAGAGTCTTGAGAGGCCCTTGGACTGCAAGGAGATCCAGCCAGTCCATTCTGAAGGAGATCAGCCCTGGTATTTCTTTGGAAGGAATGATGCTAAAGCTGAAGCTCCAGTACTTTGGCCACCTCATGTGAAGAGTTGACTCATTGGAAAAGACTCTGATGCTGGGAGGGATTGGGGGCAGGAGGAGAAGGGGACGACCGAGGATGAGATGGCTGGATGGCATCACGGACTCGATGGGCATGAGTCTGAGTGAACAGGAGCTGGTGATGGACAGGGAGGCTGTGCGTGCTGCGATTCATGGGGTCACAAAGAGTCAGACATGACTGAGTGACTGAACTGAACTGAACAGAGGGAGACCTGATACTCCAGTTGAAGGTTTGATATTTGTAAGATATTCTGAAGGGATTGTCTCATAACGTCACTGACTTTTCCAATTGGTGCAGCACAGATGCAAGTACAAACACAGGGTGGTTTATAGGAAATCACTGATCCTGCAGGAAAACTGACATAAGGCACATTGAACCAGCAGGAACTTTGGCTTGATAGGTTTAGATAGTACAACTCAGACATCTCCAACTCACAGTTATTTGGGACAGTCCGATTTTTTTCCCCAAAGAGGGACAATAAAAAGAAATCAATATCAGAAATAGAAAACTTAAGAAAAAAAATAGTTCATGTAGATATACTTAAAATTGGACATACCAAACATCAACCTCTATGCACATTTTGAAAGCAAAGATGATGGAGCAAGATTTGCAGACGTGTGAAATACCCAGAAGAAAATTCCTTGAAGTCTCTGAGATACTGAAGCTGTGTGACACCAATTCCCCGACTGAGGCAAACACCCCCTGTGGCAGCTATTTCAGGCCAAAGCAAAAACACCAAACAGCCTTATCTCTTGCTATGAGAAAGTAAATCCCCAAGTTCCAGAGATAAACAAAAAATCTTTGGATCTCTCAATATATTTGTAAAACTAGGAGATGATGAAATAGAAAAAGATGATGTTCAGTTGTGATTGAACTAGTGCCTTCTCATGCAAAGAGTCTATGATGCCAAGTCTTATTATTAATTAAAAAAACCTATTTATAAGGAAGATTAAGTGCCAAGAAAAAGAGAAACATTTCTTTTGTTCTCCTGATATATTTTGTTCATTAGATAATTCAGTAGTTTGCCCAATCTCATCCCAAGGGATATTTGGCAATGTCTGGAGACATCTTTCATTGTCACAGCTGAGATGTGTGTGTGTGTGTGTGTGTGTGTGTGTGTGTGTGTGTGATGTGTGTATGTGAGCTACCAGCATGTAGTCAATGGGAAATTGGTAAGCTGGTAAACACTCTGCAATGCAAGGGACCACTCTACCACCCCATTCCCAGCTGTGAATTATGGGACCCCAAATGTCAACAGGGCTGAGGTTGAGACAACCTAATGAATGACAAACAATCATACATACCTAAAGTGCAAATGCTTCATTGATCTACGGATACTTCTGGAAGACCTTGAAAAGATGGCATTGATAAATCACAAAGCCACAGTAGAAATATGAGAATAAGATAGTGAACTATTATTACATCTAATCAGGAAGAATTCAAATGAGCTAAAAAGACTTTTCTTCTCATAAGTAAAATTAACACATCATTTGAAATTGAGCAAACAGCAGAGATGGGCAATGATGTATCATATTTCAGAAACATTCCTCAGACAAGTACTTGAGAGTTCCCTGTCTTAGTAGAAAACAGAAATTAGAACTGGAAATTGGATAGAGTAATAGCGAGCCAATCAGTCTGCAAAGTTGTGTTTGAAGGTTTTACCCTATTACAATTATCAGTGGACATGCTTGATCTCTTATTGCTTGTATCTATCACTGTATATCACAAGCCCTAGCACAGGAACTTGGTTCCAGTAGGTTCTTGCTCAATAACTGTTTAAGTGAACTGGGTGGTTGAATGAATGAACAAATGAAGAAATAAATCAAAGTGCCCTGTAAAATGTACAGTGCTTTACGAACACAAGGAAATAGGAATATGTAGCATGTAATGTCACTGACCTCATAACATTTGCTCCAAAGAGCTTCTTAGGCTCCACTAGTTTAAAAGCAAATAAACATTGTGATAATTCAGTAAGAAAATCTGCTATGAAGATGACTGGTTTTCAGGTACCTCTGGGAAGAAATGAAGCAAAGGCAGAGGAATTTTAAGTGACACAAGATAGTATTGCTAGCTTAGATGGCATAGGTAGGGGTGTGTCAAACCAGATAAAGACCTGACAATGACCAGAACTGGAACTACTGGTACCATTCTTAGGACAACCACTTGATGGTGGAAGGCTGGTCCAATATTCTCTATTCTAGGACAGAGCAGAGAGTCAGGATAGCAAATGAAAATTGCTTTTAGGCAGACTGTGCCTTCTAAGGGCTTTCCTAATGACTCAGAAGGTTAAGAATCTGCCTGCAATGCAGGGGACCTGGGTTCAATCCCTAGGTCGGGAAGATCCCCTGGAGAAGGGAATGGCAACCCACTCCAGTATTCTTGAAGCTGCGTGGTTGGCTTTAAATACTGATGGAGGGGGTGTAGGCAAAGATAATTGGAACAGAAATGAATAGTCAGGAGTTTTAAGTTCCAGGCCCACTTCTGATGCTGGGCACATGACTATATCTCTCTGGGCTTCAATTTTCTGATCTGTAAATGAAAAGGTTGGATTAGATGACCTTCCACGATTCTGGCATATAGATGATAATGCCGAAAACTGGAGGCTGGGAAAGTAAAAGCAAGAGCAATCTCTGGAAATTAATAAAATACATCTTAATAAAATAACTAAAAAATGCCTGAAGAAATACAAAGCAAAATAACAATTCACAGGAGGAAAGAGCCTTAACCGCAGCATCTATTTTTCAGTTAATCTTAAATATTAATTTCTTATCATGGAAGTGTCTTGAATCAAGGCATGAGTTCCAGAAAAACTTTTTCTTATTGCCCTGGGCAATAGACACTAGGGCATTGCCAAACTTATACTCCCTCAGAATGAGGAAATAACATAAGAATTTTTCTTTTTGCCAAAACTAAAAAATCACACTAATCAGAGAATATGTATTACCTGAATATGACAAAATTTAGCTTTATTCTTTTCATGTAGTTTGCATTTGCAAATTTTTACATTTAAAATTAAGTTCCACCTACTGTTATATTTTAATGTGTCAGGCCCTTATATTTGTGTTACAGGGAGAAAATGCATATTTGTAATTATTTGTTTGAGGTACTCTCTTCTAAAGAGAAGCTTGCTGGTCAGCTCCTGGGTTGCTCTTTGTTGTGAAGAGTTAACTGGGAAATCAGAAAAAACTGGAGAAGCTCAGGGATATTGCATAATAAAGAACTGAGCCAGATGAAGGATGCACCCAAGGACTTTGAGAGAAAGGATGGCTGTGGCTGATGTTGTGCAGGGGGAACAAATTGTTAATATAGGGAAAAAGGAATTGAAGCAATACTTGAGTGTATGTTCCTTTGGCATTTTCTCAAGAATTGTACTGATTTGACTGTGTTTGAATGCTTTTAGGATGGATGGACTTTTTTCCCTCAGAATACAAGTTCGTGCTGGTACTGGGCCAAGAGATGTGCTTTATATGGGTTGTACATGAGTGCTTAGTTGTTCGGTTGTGTCCAACTCTGCAATCCTGTGGACTGTAGACCACCAGGCTCCTCTGTCCAAGGGATTTTCAAGCCAAGAGTACTATAGTGTGTTGCCATTTCCTCCTCCACTGGGTCTTCCCGACTCAGGGATCAAACCTAGGTCTTCTGCATTGCAGGTGGATTCTTTACTGTCTAGGCCACCAGGGAAGCCCCTTCTTTGGGTTCAATTGACATAAGGTTTTAAAAGCCTGTGTGTTTGGTCAATCTACATAATAATAATCTTGCAAAGAAGACAGGACAGAAATATTTTTATTTTCCAAACTTGCAAATGGAAACTTCTAGTGGTAAAAGTGATTTTCCTGAGGACATAGTGGAAACTCAAAACTGTGTCAGCTGGGATTCTTTTCATTATTTTAAGCTGCCTCTCTGAGAGAAAAACAGGCCCTGGAACTATCAAATCTATTTTTTTCTCCTCCTCCTTTTCTCCAGGAAGAAAGTGAAAGTGTTAGTAGCTCAATTCTGTCCAACTCTTTGTGATCCAATGGACTGTAGCCTGCCAGGCTCCTCTGTCCATGGAATTCTCCAGGCAAGAATATTGGAGTGGGCAGCCATTCCCTTCTCCAGGNAATAGAGGGGCATTTTCAATAGTGATATATGATAGTATTTAACAGCAGGCAAACATTTATGTCTACAACCCATATTCATTCTGTATTATAAGTCACAGAATCTACGCCTAGAAATGTTCAGCAAACATTAAATTTCATGTAGAACCCAAGGCATTTTAATTCTTCCAAAGAAATAGTAGCTTCATGAAAATCTATTAAAAATTAAGGAACATGTGCTTATTTGAATATTTGTTCTTTGCTATTTTATTTCAATATAATGAGGCTGATTTCAAAAAAAGATTTTTAAGCATGTTATTCATTCATGTATAATGAGATAGGTTTTAGTCAAACTCAAGTATCTTTCTGAAAATTACTGAGAGAAGCCAGATAGGCCAACGCAAACGAAAGCCATTTAGTAAAAAATCAAAAGAAAATGCTCAGTTTAAGACCTGAAGAGGATGACAGAGAAATATAAAAGATAAGTTTATGAAAAAAAGACTATTCTGCTAAATGAGTAAAGAGTGACTGTCTCAGGAGAAAGGAACTCTTAGATCGATCCTCTAAGACATAAGGTGTAAATAGTCAGCTCAATTATTATTTAATTATACAATATATGAAGTCATGATTTGGTTTATCATCAAGACTTCCTCATTCTCAACTACTTTTCTCTTGATTTTAATCACTTGAGTCATATTCACTGAGCATTCCATGTAACAATGAATTTCTAGAATTTAATCCTTGTTTTTTCCCATTCTCTTTCTGTAAGAAAAAGTTTAAAAGCTAAAGTCCAGGTAACATATGAGGAAGAGTGTTTGCATCCACAAAACTTATGTATAATAATTAGTGCATCTTTTCTGCAAAAACATAATACAAAGATAACAGCTACTGTCATTATTATCTTCACTAAAAAAAAGACAATAGCAAGGACAGCTACATAAAGTGGTGTACACCTTTGGGCAATGATTTTGGCGATATTTGTTAAGTGCCTTTAAGATGTTTCTTTCTTTCATGAGATCACACTTTGGGGAATCTGTTCTAGGAACATAATGTATATCCTTAGATACACATCTTCCTGGGCTTCTCTACTGGTGCTAATGGTAAAGAGCCTGCCTGGCATGGCAGAAGACATGAGACACGGGTTTGAACCCTAACTTGGGAAGATCCCCTGGAGGAGGTCATGTCAACCCATTTCAGTAATCTAACTGAGAGAATACCATGGACAGAGGAGCCTGGTGGGCTACAGTCCATAGGGTTGCAAAGAGTCAGACATGACTAAGCAACTTGGCTCGCATGCACACATCTTCCTACGTGGCCACATACAGCGTGTGAAGCAAGCCCCTTTACACAGAGAGGCAGCATAGCCTAGAGGTTAAGGGCATGATTCCGGAGAGCCTGGGCTGAAACTCTGACTCCACCACTGACTAAATACATGATACCGAGCAAGCTGCTTAAATTCTGTGCCTTATCGCCCTCATCTATGATAGAGATCATTTTAGTGCCTCACAGTTCTCTGTGAGGACTAAATGAGGTAATAAATACAAGTCACTTTCACCAGTGAATTTAATAAATGTTCACTGTTACCATGTTCATGTTCACTATCATGTTCATGGGGCCAGTTATAAGAGCAAACAATGCACCAGAATACAATATGGCTGCATAAACTGTGGCCTATCCACTTAAGGGCCAAGTTATTAAATTGTCATATGGAGTGAAGTAAGTCAGACAGGGAAACAGAAATATCATATGACATCCTTTATATGTGGAATCTACAAAGAAGTGATACAAATGAACTTACTTAAAAAACAGAAAGAGACTCACAGACTTAGAAAACAAACTATGGCTTCCAGTGGGGAAGGGATAGTTAAGGACTTAGGGAAGGTTATGTACACACTGCTGTGTTTAAAATGGATAACCAACAGAAAGCTATTGTATAGCACATGGAACTCTGCTCAATGTTATGTGCCAGCCTGAATGGGAAGGGGGTTTGAAAGAGAATGGATACATGTGCATGTATGGCTGAGTCCCTTCACTGTTCATCTGAAACTATTACAAAATTGTTAATTGGCTATATCCCAATATAAACTGCTTCTGGTGTTAAAAAATAAATCAATAAAAATAAATAAAATTAAAAAAAATTCATCACAGCATACACTTTTTTTTTAGCATGGAAACAAATGTTTAATGCAGTCTGGATTTCATGGGGAAATACACAAGAAACATAGTGGGTCACATATCGATTCAATCTGTGGTAGGCAGAATAATGGCCTCTTAATGATATCCATGTCCTAACTGCAAAAACGGGTCAACTACCAGACAGGCAAAACAGACTTTGTAGATGTGATTAAACTAATGCCTGTGACCTGGGGAGGTTATCTGGGATCACAAGGGGCCTTACGAGAAGGTGGTAGGGGTTGGAGTTAGTAATAGAAAATGTGATGACAGGAAGCAGAGATGGAATGATGAGAAGAAGGGGCCAGGAGCCAAGAAATGCATGCAGCCTCTAACAATTGAAAATGGTAAGGAAATGATTCTTCCTGAAGACTCTAGAAAGAGTCAGTTCCGCCTTGACTTTAGCCCAGTGAGACTGAGTTTGGATTTCTGATCTTCAGAACCATAAGAGACTATGTGTTGTTTTAAGCTACCAGGCTCATGGTAATTTGTTACAGCAGCAATAGAAAACTAATGCAGTCAAATTGGATGAAATAAGGTTCTTTTTATTTCAAGGCATTGTAAACAATGTTAGGCCCTTGGTGTTTCTGAACACCTCTTCACAGCATACGGGACAATCAACGTAAAGCTGTTGAATGAATGTTGAAAGGAATAGCATACAGCCATGAGAATGATGTTTCAAAAATAAAAAGTATAAATTTGCATGTCAGTGAAATCACAATTATACTTAATGGGCAGACACCAAGTTATGCATGTAAAAATTACAGAAAAATACACAGTTATAGTGATTAGTTCTGTACATTAGGACTCTAAATGACTTCACTTTTTGCTTTTATGTTTCCACAGATTTTTTTTTTTTACAATGAAGAGGTACAACTTTCTTAATGGGAAAGAGCATATCAAATTCACCTAAAAAGCAGACAGTAGTATAATATAGAAGATGAAAAGCAACTTAGACAATATTGATAAACACAATCTCTTCATGCACCAATAGCTCTAATTTAGTTAGTAATGCAAATCTTTGAATTCATAGGTCTGGCATGTCAGTGAAACTGTGCAGTCATCATGCATTTGTGTTTTGATTTTGCAGACATGGATCAGCTTTAATAATAGTACAGTTAAGCTTCCCTGGTGGCTCAGAGGTTAAAGCATCTGCCTGCAATGCGGGAGACCTGGGTTTGATCCCTGGGTCCGGAAGATCCCCTGGAGAAGAAAATGGCAACCCACTCCAGTATTCTTGCCTGGATAATCCCACGGACGGAGGAGCCTGATGGGGTACAGTCCATGGGATCGCAAAGAGATGGACATGACTGAGCGACTTCACTACTTCACTATGATCTTAAAAAATCATCTGCTGACCAGCCGCTGTGAGCTGCATGAGGATGGCAGGGCGTCAAAAAGCCAGTGATGGAGGCGGAATTACTGGCAATTAACTCAATGGCAAGGAAAAAGGCAAAGAGAAGAGAAGCTGGGAACCTGAGGAATAGGTGTGGAAAGACGAGGATTCTTCCTAGAACTGTGGCTCTTTGATCCTGGGGAAGGCAATCCACCACTCTGGACCTCAGTCTCTTCCTTTGTGTTATGAGGGTGTAGGACACTGTATGTTAAAAGGCTTAAACACATGAGGGTTACAGCAGCAGCTTGGTGTCTGGTTAGTCACTGAAGATTTACAGCTTGTCACCTGTCAGCCCTTGGAGCAATGCAGTCATAACCTTGGGAAATGACCTTTCTTCCATCAGAATTAAGATGGAAACACATAACAAGACTTAATATGAGTTTTCCAGCTAAACACAATATCTCATTATTATACAATTATTACTTTGGACTTCCCTGGTGGAGACCTGGGTTTGATCCCTGGGTCAGGAAGATCCTTTGGAGAAGGAAATGACTTTCCCACTCCAGTAAGATATTAAATTATCACTTTAAATGAGAATACCAGTTTTGGAAGACATTGTGTGCGAAAATTTAGTGGAAGTTTGAAATGTCCTAGGATATTTATATTTTTTTCTAGAAAGTACTTATAGAATACCCTTATTTGAAAGAGATTTCAGTTATTTAATTGAAATCTCGAGGAAGTTAGAAGTCTTCAGGGTGGAATAAATCACCTATATATTTAACTCTAATGGAAAACAGAAAGGTAAATACCAGAGAAATATATATATATATATATATATTATGGATAGAATTTCAGAGGAAGGAGAGAATATGTGCGGCTGTCCTGGCAGAGCAATGGTAAGGAAAGCTTACACGGTACATGGTGTTGAAGGCTACTGGGATCGAGAATTCAAAGACTGAGATGGAAGAGAGGACTTTCTCAGTGGAAGGAACAGAAGGCGCAATGTCTTGGTGGCACAGAGAATTTGGGGTGTGGGTGGAGAAGAACATGGAGTGAATTGGATGGTACTGAACTCCATGTTGAAGGTGGCTCAGACAGTGAAGAATCTGCCTGCGATGCAGGAGACCTGGGTTCAATCCCTGGGTCTGGAAGATTCCCTAGAGAATGGAATGGCAGCCCATTCCAGTATTCTTGCCTGGAGAGTTCTATGGACAGAGGAGCCTGGTGGGTTACAGTCCATGGGTGGCAAAGAGTCAGACACGACTGAGCTACTAACACGAATTCCAAGTTGAGGAGCTATGGGATTAAAAATTGAACTGACAGACAAGATAGAAACAGCCAAGGTCTTGAAGGTCTAAGAAGACTGCACTTCACTCTGCAGACAGCTGAGAGCCATAGAGGACTTCTGAATATTATTTAATTGACCTGCAATCACTTTCCACTGTTACAGAGGCCAAAGGTAAATTTGTAGTTTAAAGGTCATCACAATTTCTCACTTAACACGTGAATAAAATTCTAAGTAACTGTCTGTATATCACCTGGTGAACTGGAGAAGACTTGGAAGCTCTGAGGGCGGTTTCCTTCACTGCTCTAGTATCTATGTTGTATTGAAGAGCAATGGCTCCATGATGTTGCGATGAAAGCTATGCCCACAGAGGGACCAGGAAGCCCAGTTGTCTGAGAGATAGAAGGTGACTTGGTCACATTGACTTTATCCTGTGACCCCCAGGCTTCCCAGTCTCAGGCCTTCTGGAAACCAGGGCTCGGCTCTGGCCCTTTGTACACCGCCACTGTTCCTCCTACCTACTACTCTTGGGCACTGGCATGTTGTACAGGCAAATACAACACTCATTTGGCTTGGTGCTCTCACTGTGTTTCAATGAGTGTGTGTGCATGCATGTGCATTTATATGTATTGATAAATATATAAAAACACACACGTTCACATAACACGGCAATGGTACATACCATTATCTTTTTGTTATAACTGTTATTTTGTAGGGAAATCTACATTTTTCCTAAATGTTTTGTGAGCATTTTAAGAGCAGGCCCACCACACTGTATTATGAAGCCAGCTAACACTCAATTAGTATTTATCGATTAGTTGATTTAAGCTAAGTCCTTCAGCCTGTGGCACATGGTGCATTCCTTTCAGGATCAGAAGAACAGCTGGTTCACATACTTGCTCCAATGAGACAAAAAATATGGTTTCTATTTTCTTTTAGGTCTGGAAAAGGCAAGATGGCTTATTTCTTTAAAAGCTCCTTAGATAAGGTAACTGAACTCAGCACATGAAAGCCATCCATCAATACACGTGTGCGTGCGTGCGTATGTGAAACCAGCCAGCTCCCAAGTGCAAAGTGGAGAAAATGTGGAAAATATTAAATGCAGGTGGTGTTAGCAAATGACTACAGTTCATCAGTTGGCAAGGTTTTCATGTACTCTACTTGACACTTACCTCGATAAAGAAGATGCTGGCTGCTGATGTCGGGTGGTGATACATATAGACTGTCACAAGGATGGCTGCGGCTATAATGAGGACCAGGATGAGAATCCCGACGATGAGACCGGCATGAAGGGCTCCTCCTTTCTTCTCGGCTGCACTGTCATCTGTAGAGGCTGGAGGAACAGCACAGCTGTCAGACATTCATATGCATGAATGCATCTGTGGGTACACTCATAGATCTGTATTTTCACTGAGGAGAATATTCATATTCTTAATTAAGTACCAGTGAATTTTTTTTTTAACTTTCTGAACGACTTTTCTTTTCCACAACACCAATTTTAGAAGTTAGATGCTCTTTCCTTGGCAAATGAAAAACCCATACTCTTAATGATTAAAAGCACATTTATAACTGTGTTTTAATTTATGGTTCAATAGTCTTTATTCTGTTAAATAAGGCACAATTAATAGCCTTTATTCTAAAAGTACTGGGGAAAATCTAAAACTCTAATTAACTGTATAATAAATTTAACTTTGATCTTTCTCATTAAACCACTGGCACTCTTACCTATGGAAAAATTGATTACTTTTTGAAATCTCCTCTCTCATTTTCTTTTGGAAAATTTGAACTGAAGAGTACCAAATGTTTTTTGGTGGGCTACACAGTCATTTTGAGAAAGTCTGTGCATGAGTTCAAAGGATAAGTTTCAAAATCTGTTTTAAACTGAAATGCTCTATAAAAGTGTAACAGATGGATGCTAAATGACCCACAAATAGTTTATCACTATCTAAAGGGAACACACAGAATATGAAAATTTTCTACTGTGCCACAGACTAATATCATTTTCTGTAACTTTTACTAAGATGCTCTCCATTGTAATATTCATTTCAGAGAGTAAGGAAACAGGAGAAATTAAAATTTGAAAGCAGTAATTAGCCTAGCCACGCCAAGCCCACCAACCAAATAAAGCCAATCTCTAAAGTCTTCTCTTGTTCTAAGATTCTATAATATATGACGTCTACCCAGGCATTTAGAGGAAATATTCTTAAATTATGTGCACCAGGAAATTGTACCTTATTACATAATATGATGGGTATTTTTGAATCATTAGAAAATTCTTTAAGGCTCATAGAAGTTCTAGAACAGTGATTCCTACTCCTTTCATTAGCAATTTACATCTTTGTTATTTCCAACTTTTGTATCATGTTGTAAACATTTTTTTGGTCTATTAAACCTCACTTAAGAAGCACTGGGTTGATTTCTTTTATCATAATTTTTATTAGTAGAAAAAAACAGACACGACTACCTATCAGAATGTGTGGTAAATACAACAAAATTTGAAATAGAGAAAACAAATATGAACTCCCAATTCTTCCTATCCATGCTTTCAAATTTTGTTGCTATTATTTGTTTATTCTTTGCGTGATACCCATAGTTGGTATTCAGTAATCCTTCTCCACGTCTAATGGGCTTCCCTGGTGGGCTCAGACAGTAAAGAATCTACCTGCCATGTGGGAGACCTGGGTTCGATCCCTGGGTCGGGAAGATCCCCAGGAGGGCATGGCAACCCACCTCAGTATCTTGCCTGGAGAATCCCCATGGAGAGAGGAGACTGGTGGGCTACAGTCCACAGGGTCACAGTCAGACATGACTGAGCAACTAAGCACAGCACAGCACTCCACATCTAATAAAGCTTAAACTCCTAAAGCTTTCCCTTAACATAACAGAAGTTCATTAGCCACAGAATGTATAATTTAGAGTAATTCATTATGTAAAAGTTCACTTTTAGAGGATTCTGGGAAGAAGGTAGAGGAAGAAGTATCAGGAATACGTCTTCTCACATTGACAATAATTCCACTGGCAGAATCTGACAGCTCTGGACTCTATTGAAGGCTTGTAACTTCCAGGAAGAAGGCTCACACTGCACGTCGTGGTTAGTTCAAGCCAATTTCAGCACTTAGGACAGTAGTAGCTACCCATCCTTGGCTGCTCAGCCATGGCGCAGGCAGCTATACACCTGCTCCTGATGTAGCCTGTCTAGTCTTTGGTTAGGCCCTCTCTCCATGTCAATAACAGTAACTATGCCACAGGGTTGCTGTGAAAATCAAATATTTCATACATATTAAATACATAAGAAAGCACCTGGCATACAATAAGTACTTAACTAATGTAGTTATTATATTATTATATCTTATATGAGGCAGATTAAGGCAAATTACACTGTCAGATTCAGGACACTGCATAAATTATGTTTTTGCCCTTAACTTTTGTTACTTTTAAGAGTCTGGCTTCATTCTTAAGTATGCTTATATTATTGCATTTTGTACACATGGCTTTTTTTCTTATTTTTAAAAGAGGGTGACAGATTTCTTTCATGGAAAAGTAGGATTAATGTAAAATGTTCCTTTGCAGAATATGTGGCAAAAATATCTGCTAGAGTTATGAAAGGAAGCCTTGAATGTTTATTCAAATCTCATGTATAATTCCATCCAACTACCCCTCCTTCCATCCATCCATCCATCCATCCATCCATCCATCCATTTATCCATCCATCCTTCCACCCATTCATCCATCCATCCATCCATATATCTATCCATCCATCCATCCATCTATCCCTCTTTCCATCCATCTATCTCTTCTTCCATTCATGCATCCATCTAGCCCTTTTTTTCATTTATGCATCCATCTATCCAAACAGCATCTAGTTCTATTTCTTTCAGAAGCATCATAAAGTCTAGTTTAATTTTGTGTGTGTGTGTGTATGTGAAGATGGGGAAGGGAAGGAAAAGACACCTGTGACTTGACCCTGGACTCTGATTTCTCAAGTGGGCCAGAGCCCCAGAGCCTGTTGAGAAGGCAGCAGGCAAGAGACAGTTGTCTCAGGAAGGAAGAGGAGAGCTAGGGACATGTTTCACTCAAGAACTCAGCAGTTCTTGTCAATAAAACTATCTATGACTTGCAGGCCATATGTTGCCAGTATTGAGAATAAAAAAACATAATCATAACTGCATTTATTCCTTGAAATCCACTCACTCTTTTTATTTAGCCATAAATGCTTACACTCACAATAATTATTAATCGATATTTCTAACAATGGCTACTTATAATATCCTCCTTTACAAATTCTTCTTTGCAGTGCTGGTATGGATGTTAAGACACCATTTCATATCTAATGAACCCTGTACAGAATGTAGTTTGTTATAAGCCAATAAGCATTTTATAACATTTTTGGATGATGATGATTTTAACAAAATAAACTATCTTCATGGATTTTCAAAATATCNTTTACAAATTCTTCTTTGCAGTGCTGGTATGGATGTTAAGACACCATTTCATATCTAATGAACCCTGTACAGAATGTAGTTTGTTATAAGCCAATAAGCATTTTATAACATTTTTGGATGATGATGATTTTAACAAAATAAACTATCTTCATGGATTTTCAAAATATCACTAACCAGTAGACAGAAGAAATACTCAGGAACCCATGAATGTGCACGTGACTTTAAGATGTGCCATAATCAGAACAAACCACTTCAGGAGAAATGTAGCCAATTTCAAAATATTACAAGGGTATCTTGCATCCCAAGCCCATGCTATTTCTAAATACTTCAGAAATAATCAAAATGAAGTGGCAAAAACTGTACTCATATTTCTGGAGAACTTACTCTTCTGCTCTTACTAGTTAGCCAAGCTTTTTGCATCTCTATTCTAGCTGCTTTCTTTATTAACAGGTATTGTGATGGCGAATTAAGGAACGTTAAATCTGGAGATAAAGCGAATACATCATTGATGTGCTTTGATTTCAAATTATTTCACTATTTGGTTTTCAGTTTGGTTTTACACACTTATGGAAAACTGCAAACAACACAGAGAACTCTCTCTGTGATAAAAATCATGATCACCTCAAACCCAAGGTGAAATTTAAAATGTTTAAGCAAGTGCTAGTAATTTCCATAACTGAAATTTAGTTCATCCACCTCAAGGGCAGACTGCTCAAAATCATTGATTTCATGCCTCAGAAAAGACCATGAACAAAGAGGTCATCTCTGACAACAGCCATTCCTGAGGTACAACTGATTTTTCTTGGAAATAGGCAGAAAGAAGTAGGTCGAAGAAGACTCTGAACCTGTTTCAGGTACAAACTTCTAAAGTTCGTCAGAGTCTATACCAGTTGGGGGAATATTCAAAGATGTCAGGAGGAATCTAGCATGAAAAACCAAGTTCTTATTCTATTCTTAGAAATGTCTTATGCTATTTCATTTACGTCCCAAAGTGAACAAAAGTTGGAGAATTACTCTCTCTCTCTCTCACACACACCCACAGTATCACACAGAGGACAATTCAAGTCTTTCGTTTGTTTACCTTTACACTGTACATTTAAATATGATGAGTTAATGATAAGAGATAATAAGACTCCCCAAAGGGAGCCTCAGAGCCAAAAATAAAAGAGGAAATGTATAAATATATTTGAAAAGTCTACCAAATCAAAGCCTTTTTTCTGTTCTCTTGTAGACATACTTTAAAACATAAATGAAGCACAGAAAATCAATAGTATCAAAGATAATATACTCCCATCTGATCCACAGAGTGACCTACCAGTTCTTATGAGTTTCTAACTTTTAATACTTTATAAAACACAGATCAATATTTAGACACAGAGAGGACTTTGAGAACTGTCAAATCAATCAAAGCATTATACTATCTTTTGGTAAGTTTTATAGCTACCATGATAGCAAAGATGACGGATTTTTAAGAGGCATTAAGCACATTCTGAAAATATCCAGGACCTCATGTAAACATGTTTAATTTTCTGTTCTCCAAGAAAAGTTCATAAATTACTGATAAAAGATAAGATGAAAAAAGTAGAAGAAAGATGATATGAAGAAAGAAGGGAAAAAAAATTTACCTTTTGTTTCTTCAAGGTGTAGCATTTAATTTTAGACCTCTATGTCTCCTCAGTTTTTCTACGTCCTTTTTTTTTTTNTTCTGATGTGAAACATGCCCTTCAAAACTGGTCCTCAAGTGGTTTCAGTTTTTTCTTTCCACCCTTGATGTATGTGCCTGTTTTATTAGCTCTGGTAACACAAATCAAAGTATAGTTCGAAGCTCTACCCAGGTTTATTTTTTTCCAATTTCCGATTCTGTTTTTGAGATACATTCATATAGTCCTGCCTATTTACCCTCCTGGGAGATTTCGTATGTCAACCGCAACAGCAAAAAGTTGTGTGGTTGTTAACATCAAGGTCAATCCTGAGGTACCCACAAGGGCTGAATTGACATCTCCAGCAACTAAATTAACCCATGCTTTCATAGGAAACACATAGGTTCTCATTAATTGTAAATATAAACTCAGGTGCCAAAGAACTTGAGACTCTCTTAATATTTAGCAGTTTTCAAAAGAAGCTCTCCATAAGGTTAATTTTGTTTAGACAGCCTACCAAACCACAGCAGCTTGGCTTTTGTTTTTCAGATACTGTCTGCAGATTCTATGTGGCCTGGCCATGTCCCAGTTACTGCTGGAGTCTGGGGAGAGACAGGTTCACTGTTAAGGAGCTTGGTGGTTTGTTTTCCTTCAAAGAGGTAGACAGTGAAGGTACATGGAAATTGATCTTGATCTTCACTGGAAAAGCTATTCACTGAGACATCCTTGCTTTTCCAGTATGCACTTAAGCTTCCCGTTTCCATGAACAATTTCAAGAAAGCCTCATATTGACTTGGTAAGACAGCCATGATTAAAAGAAATGGCAATAGCAAGGGTTCACATTAGCTAAGTGGTTTGGACACACATCTATCTTTCCACACTGATGGGAGCAAGGTGAAAAGGTTCCTTCTCTATAATCAGAAAACATGATGGATTTGATAGGGAAGCGAACATTTATTGCATTTGTATATTCATTCATATGTTTGTATATAAATTAACTGTTTTAATATACGTGACTTCATTCAAATGGACAAGATTAAATGGCATGAAGAGTCACTGTCTTCTGTACCCCCAGATCTTGAAAGCACATTGTCAACCTCTTCTTTGGTATTCCATTGTAATTGTGAATATATTTGTCATATATATTTAATATATGTTTACTATTTAGATGGGAAACTTAAGTACTAAGATTTCTGTAAGTTATTTTATAGAAGTAGAGACATTTTTAGAAAACAATTTTTAAATATACTTTTAAATGAAGAAGCAAGACAACTTGATATAGAAAGCTGATGTTAGGAAAACTTTAAAAGTTAGATCTTTCAAAAAGCTTGGTTGCTGAAAATATTAGAGACAAGGGTCAGTTATTACAAAACATACCACATACAAATAAGAAATGAGAACCAGGATGGATCATTACAAGGATTTGCTTTTGGTGTTACGGTAGCTAAAAACATGGCAAATCCCCTGTTGTTGATGCTCACACACACATGTGCACAAAAAAGCACTAATCACATAACAAGGCTAGTAGCAGACTGGGTGGTGACTCTCCAAATTCCCTCATTTTGATGGAATCAAGCATTTCTTTTAATATTATTTCACGGAAATTTTATTTAGCCTTATTTTCCTGAGATAAAAGGTAGCAGATTATTGTTTAAAAAGGATTGTCATACCCTAAGCTCTTTTAAGCCAGAACATTTTCTGTGTTTCCCTGAATGAAATTTCACAGCTGCCCTGTAGCAGCACAGGCTGCAGACGAGAAGCTGGGCCAGCTGCCCCTGCCAGCATATTATTCTCACCACACATAATGCACTTAGCTGTGCTTTGTGCACCATTTTAATATCTTTTCACAGTACTTACTCAAATCCCTCCTAAGGAGATGTCATCATGTGAATTATGAATGAATGTAGGGTCACAGTGATTCGTATTGTGGATTAAGTATGGCTTATATAATAGTTTCAAGGAACCCTAATACTCAAATAATATTGACAGATTGGTAAGCATCCAAAAGAAAAAATAGGGACCCCATGCTTAAGAAAATGAAAGAACAAAGAGAATTATGAGAAATAAGAAGATATGTAAAATACCCAGAGAAACTCTAAATGAAGTCAAGGTATGATCATGTTTGTAGACAATTAAAAGAGCCACGAAGGAAATCATGTGAGCTATGGAATGAGATCCGTTGCAAGAGAAACTCCCAAAGGAAAAGTCAATTTTGTGAAAATTTTTACTTTTACTTGATTTTCTGCTGTTACATTTGGTAGCTCATAAATGGGTTCAATAATATTCCACAGGGAAATGCGTGTGTTTTTAACCCAAAAATGCAGCACTAACATTTTAAGCATTTTGTAGTTCAACTTCATTCTGAAGTGTTAAGAAAGAACACTTGACATCATCTATATAAGATTTATGGGTTTTTGAACACATTCATGCAAGACTTTGCCCAAAGCCTCTTGGTCCCCCAAAAGACATTATATGTTGTAGAATTGGTAGGTTTTTTTAAAAGCCAAGAGAATAGTTAGATTTAGAACTAACTCTTTAAAATGAATAAAATTTCGGGCAAGGAATGTTTCTATTTTAGTTTTACTTTATTGCTGGACTTTAGTTACTGACCAGATTTAAAAGTGGGTATGATCATTTCAGCAGTGTATTAAAATTTCTAATGTATTCAAGAATTGTACTTCTAAATATCATTATCAATACTACATACATATAAGTGCTAAAAAAAAAAA
>SJYA01002431.1:3594157-3661912 GCA_006410615.1 Neotragus moschatus | reverse complement strand
TGCAAGATAATTTTATCACTATTAGCAACTACATGGGAGGACTCTAAGAATAATTTAAAGTAAACCATGACTCAAGTAATCAGAGGCATTAAATTTTATGCTTATTAATTAGAGAAGCTTCTTTGTTAAGGATAAATCTTTTTGCTCTCTTTTGTTGAGAATTTTAAGAAGCTTGAAAAAATTTACTCATGAGAGTTAAGAAAAAACTATCTAGTTCATTTGAAGCACATCAACTTTTCTGTTTTCTTACTTTTTTTCCCCACTAGGGTAAAATCTGCATCCTTGAAATGCACAGATCTTATATACCAAAGGAATCATCAGCCAAAGCAACATACAGACTATTTCCATGCCTTTGGAAAATCTTCAGTCAATCGATTGATTTCATTCCTATCAATCCTGACCTTACCCTGCCATGGAAACCACTGTGCTGATTCCTCTTACCGTAGATTAGTTTCGTCTATACTAAATTTCACATAAATCAAATCATACTATATATACTCTTTCCTACCTGGCTTCTTTTACCTAAACTAATGATTTAAAATTTTATTTATATTATTGCATGTATCAGCAGTTTGTTATTTTTTTTCTGCTGAGTAGTAGTCCATCTTATGAAATATTTAATTTGTTTATTCTATTGGCAAACATCTGGATTGTTTCAGTTATTGGCAATTATGAATACAGTTGCTATGAATATTCTTGTATAATATTTTTATTGCCATGCTTTCTTTTGAATACATAAAGTAGAATTTCTGACTCATTTAGTAAAATGATTGGTATGCCTGAATGTGGTCTTTCATTTTGCTATTTGTTTCCTTTGTGTCCATCCATTATGTGGTCCATTTTTTCTTCCTCTCTTGCCTTCTTTAAGTTAAACAGATATTTCTTAGAATTCCATTTCAATTTAACTCTATATTAAATTTTTTTTCCTTTAGTAGTTGCTGAGCATAATGTTAACACACGTTGAAATCACTTATCGAAATTTGAACCAATTAGTTGCTAATTTACTACTGTAACTGAAATAATAACATTTGGTCACAGTACTTACTGTTATAAATTAGTGTTAAATAATTAATGCCTGTCCTTGCTACCCAAGATACATTTTAAATCTTGCATGGTATTATTTGACCATGCAGAATAAAATTCAGGCAAAAATTAGTCTTAATGGAACAGTAAGCCAGTGAAAACCTAGCTGCTAAAAATATTAAACTAAATTTACCATCTAACAGGTTAAAATCCTGTCTTTAAAGCTTTATGTCTTTTAAAAAATAACATTTTTTCCTCTCAAAGAAAATTTGTTTTTTTGCTTGCTTACGCTGGATCAGCATATTTCATATTCCATATGGATTCAAGGAATCCATATTCCATGATTCCTTGATCAATCAATATTGATCGATTCCTTGATCAATCAATAAGCATTGATTCAAGCACACATGAAAACATTTAGTGTTGATGTCACCAAAGCACAAGGATGGTCACCATGGCCAGCAGGCTCCAAATTCCCATTGGCACACCCTTCATACATACATAGGAGGCTCCCTTTTCCATTTCCTTCAGAAATGTTCTGTGGGTTATTTCAGCTCCTGGACCCCATACTCTGACCTCTGCCACTCACTCTTGCTGTATTGCTCTCTCCTATTACACTGAGAAAACAGCAAGCTCAGAGGGATTCCCTAAACTTCTCCCTCTTCACATCTCCTTTCATCCACGTGGACTGACCCATCCCTGCTTGCACATATATCACTTCGTTCTCAGTCATCTCTCAACTCCTTTTCTTCATGTCTTTTTTTTCTTCTCAAAACCTCTAACATATAAATACACTCCTAAAACAAAACAACAGAAATCCTACTTCCCTTCTCACCAAGCTTCTTTAAACAGCAGCGTGTCCCATTTGACTTCAATTTCCTTATTGCTCATCAACTTCTCAGATTCTCTCTGGGGCCTGTGCATCTGTGGACTATAAAACTATCAGGTCAAGATCAACAAATGTCAACTTACTATTTAATTCAGTGGTTACTTTTCTATTTTTTTAAATTTTTCATTTGCTTTGGCATTGTTCACTACTTGCTTCTTGAAATTTTCTTCTTGTTTTCTGTGATTCCAAATTCTTCTGATTGTCTTGCTATGTTTGAGTTTTCCTCTACCCCTGCCACACCACCCCCCCTCCACCCCCTGCCAACTCCCGCTGACAAAATCTCAACTGCTGTGTTCCCTTATGGGCTTCCCAGGTGGTGCTAGTGGTAAAGAACCTGCCTGTCAATGCAGGTCAGCCATAACAGATGTGAGCTTGATCTCTGGGTCAGTACGATACCCACAGCAACTGACTCCAGTACTCTTGCCTGGAGAATCCCATGGACAGAGGAGCCCACTGGGCTGCCGTCCATGGAGTCACACCGAGTCTGATACGACTGAAATGACTTAGCATGCATGTACGTTTTCCCTCATTAGTCCTTTGCCCTTTTCATTTTTACATTATTCTTCTGTGATCTCATTCACTCTGATGATTTCAACTATCATTATATGCTGATGATGCCTAAATTTTTAGTTTGCTTGTATTTCTTAAGTGAACTTCAGATTTGCATAGATTCTATCTTTCCCTGATGACTCCAGTGCTTCTTANGTCCTTTGCCCTTTTCATTTTTACATATTTCTTCTGTGATCTCATTCACTCTGATGATTTCAACTATCATTATATGCTGATGATGCCTAAATTTTTAGTTTGCTTGTATTTCTTAAGTGAACTTCAGATTTGCATAGATTCTATCTTTCCCTGATGACTCCAGTGCTTCTTAATATTTATGAAGCATTGCCTCAGACCACCTGTTCTTGATGGAACTGTACATGGGAATCGCCTGAGGGCTTAAAAAGTATTGATGCCTGGATCCCAGATCCCGAGGTTCAGATTTAAGTGTTATGGAGAACAGTCTGAGCACTGGGGTTCTTAGGAGCTAGAATAATCAAATGAGAATAACCAGATGATTCTTATGTACGTAAAAAGTTGAAAAACACTACTCTAAACAAAATTTTAGAAGAGAATTTCTTAAGTCATATGGGACATTCAAAATAATATTCTGAAGTGTCAGAAATGTTCATTATTAAGGCACTTGTACACTTTCTTATACAGTTAGTGCTATCATGAAAAGTAGTCAAACAGGGCAAAAGATAAAACCAAATGCCGTTATTTTTACAGTTTTAGAAACAGTAAGTGATAGATACTCAATAGTCTGTCAAAAGGTAATAACGGTTTCCCTTTGCTTACAAGACTGTGATTGCTGTTAAAGAAAAAGATGAAAAAAATAGCAAGGGAAGGTAGGAGAAAAAAGTGAAAGATAGGTGACTTTGATGATTTATGTATTAAAGTCAAAAAATAATTTGATTGAATGATAAATGAAACACTAGATGCTTGATCTGTCACTACACACTAGGTAATAAAAATATAACCTTAGAAGTAGTCTAGTGAAAAAGTCAGAATAATGCTCTAACATTTTATCTTTGGATGAAAAGCCTTATATGTTCAGAAATAGGAGATTAAACACAACAGATTCAGAATTTAGATGGACCACTCCATAATTCATTCAAAGTAATATTTCTGAATTAACTCTTTAGAATTAATCATTTTGCAGATCTGTACTCTAGAATTAACTTGATCACATTCTGCAAACTGCTTAATGTAGTTACTTCAGCATCCTTTTGATGAAGACCCCACCTTTCGACTCAAGAACACAGCCTTTCAGAATCCAGATTTAGCAGACTTCCTACCAATGAGAAGAAATGACGAACACAGTGCCACCTGCATGACACACCAGTGATGTCTCGAGTGCTCATACTTTAAATATCATTAGTAATTAAGAACTTACATGCAAATATGTTTTTTTAAAAAGAAACGTGACTTTATCAGAAGGAAGAATCTTTAGAGGAACCAAGAGAGAAGGCAGCTTTTGGTATTATTATCATAGTACCAAATCTCAGTCCATAAATTTTAAATAATAAAATTAATCATAGGATTTTAGAGCTTGATATAATTTTAACATCTGCAGTGTAGCAGAATGGCACAACTCCATTTGCTACATTGAGCTGAATCTGGTTGAAGATTTCACTTCTCAGTTAAGAGACTTTGCCATTGATTCAACTTACAGACCTATTTCAGTCCTAAATATAATTTTTTCCAGTTTTCATCTTGAAGGCATTTACATTTCTATTTAGGTGGTGAGTGATGAGTATCATTTGGAAGCAACTAATTAAATGCCAAATAAGGCAATCAATAGTTGCACCAGCTAAAAACATACAGCTAGGTAATTCCTTAAAAATGTGACTCTTCTAACAAGCTTTTGTCAGAATTCGAAAACCCAAGGGAGATGTAGTTTTAAATGCTCATAACCATTATCCACAGAAATGCATATTATTTAAAGAATACATTCTAGGAACCCCTTAATAGAAAATTAAACTTGAATTTCTCAAGAAACCTAGAAGGCTGAAAGAATTTAGTTTTTGAACATAAACAAAGAGTACCCCTGCAGTTTGTAGAACACATGCCAGTGTTTCAGAAAGGACTCAGTTACACATGGGGATCAATGCATTGTGATTTTCAAAGAAAGGATAAAATGAAAAGTAAAGCATAATTACATGGCAAAAGGAAATTTCATTTCTAAATACTTATATGTAAAATCAGTTGTTATAAAAGAGGAAAAAGAATACTGGAGGTGTGAACGAAACTCCTTAGGTTGGTGCCTCCCATGTGAAGTTTGTAAGAGGACTGCACTACTCGGGAGCAGCCATACTGTGAGGCTGCCAGGGTCCTGGAATCCACATTAAGACTAAATAGACTCACATGGCAGCTCTGCCACGTACTAGCCAGGTAACCTCACCTTTCTGTACCTGCATTTCCTCAGCTAAAAAAATGGAAATACGGCAGGACCAGTCACAGGGATGTTGTGTGAATTAAATGAGTTAATACATGTACAGCATTTAGAAGAGTGCTTGGAGCGTAGGAAACAGTAAGTGCCTTTCCTCTTCTTTTTTTTTGATTCATGCCCTCCTCCTCCTTCCTCTCCTGCTCCTTCTTCTCCTCCTCCTCTTACCTCCCTTTCACATGGATAAGGAGTAGAAATGCTTCTTAATTAGACATATATATTACTTGCAACTTAATACCATAAACACGCAAGTAGGAACATTTCAGTTGGAGACAAAATACTATCTGTATATTGGTTCCTCTGAATTTTTGTATTCAGCCATTTATAATGGCCAATCAGTGCTAACTTACTAATGGGACCTGCATTCATTAGAAATCATTCTCTTTGTCTAGATATTTTTTCAGTCTCTTTTCTCCAACTTATTTAGAGAACTGAGGATTTTCACTCCATGCCGAAGACTAATAAAATGTCTCCAATCAAACAACTAACTGGAAATATGCAGAGGCTCTTCCTAGATCTGATCTAATTGTAGCAGGAAACACAAGGCACAAATGATGACTTATCAAGAGTGATTTTTGCAGACTGGAACTCAGCCTGGGTCCTGTGAATGAGAAACCCTGTTGTGTGCCTCTGGTGTCCAGCTGCTCAGAAGTATTTTGTTTTCATATCAAAGATGAAGGGAAATCTCCTGGAAAGTGAATATATAATCAGGTCAGCTGTGGATACCACTGAGAAAATCAACTACTTTAAGTCATAGAAATATTCCAGGAAGATTCAGAGCTAAGGTAATCCAATCTAAAGAAGGCGATGTACGTTTGTAAAGGGCAGAATATAGCTACACAATGAGTACTTTGATAAATGTCACCCTCTTCTAGAAAAGTACAGATCTCTAAATTAAAATGGTTTTAAGAACAGCCAATTAAATTAAAAGAAAATGTGCCAAATTTCTCTGCAATACACAGCAATTTATACAAATGTCTTAGCTTGCATTTTAAAAAATTCTCACTAAATGTGAGAAAGCATTTAAATTAGGCATCCTTTTCCATTATTAAATCAATCTCAAAAAAAAGAAAAACATGTTAAGCTGAAGGAGAAGAACGATTCTGAATTCTGCTTTCAACATGTTTAATTAACTAATGAAGTTGGGTTTAAATTGGCAGTCCTTCCTACATTTCCATATTCCATAAAATAAAAAGCAGTGGTAGCATGATAACTTAATAAAGTTGCTATAAAAAGGAATGTGCAATCTCAAGTACTCTTTGAAAGGAACATTTATCTTAGCACTGGTCAAGTTGGTCTGCTCTAACTGCACATTTAGGAAAAGTGCTTTATTAGCAAACCTAGCCATGAAAAGAGTTCCAGTGTAGAGACATATTGTCTTATTGTGATATTTTGGAACTCTGATGGGTACCTGATGCATGTTTGTGCTGAGTAGCTCAGTCATGTCAGACTCTTTCCAACCACATGGACTGTAGCTTGCCAGGCTTCTCTGTTCTTGGAATTTTCCAGGCCAGAATATTGGAGTGGGTTGCCATTTCTTACTTCAGAGGATCTTCCTGCTCCAGGGCTTGAACCCTCATCTCTGGTGTCTCTCTGCATTGGCAAGTGTATTTCTTACCATTGTGCCACCTGATGCATATCAGTGATCTAATATAATCTGAAAATCCAATAGTCAATTTTTTCTAGTATGATTGAAAAAGAAAAGAAGCCCTCCATTTCAATCTTGGAATTTACTTAACTTGATTTCTCAGTGTCATAAGATAGTTTTAATGCACTGCATTAAAAAAATCTTCAGAGTTTTACTATTCTTTGCTGCATTAAACAAAACTAAGGATTTTCCTTGGGATAACTGGCAACATTCTAGAAAACTATTTCCCAAAGTGAATTCCACAAAACATTAAGTCAGTGAAAGCTATTTGCAAAAAAATTTTAAGACCAAATAGTGGAGAAATGCCAGATGCTAAATCTTTATCACCATCTTGAAGTTTCTTTAGAATCTATGCTTTCTGAAAGCCAGGAACTTGTCTAAACCATTTTCACTACCATAGCTGCAAGCATATACAATCCCTTGCAATTAGCAGGCACTTGGCAGGAATAAGTAAATGAATGAATGAACGGTAAAAGCTTTAAACAGTTTTCCAGAAAGTAAATTTCTTACATTTTTTTTCATCCAGAATATCTCATAGCCATTTGATAACGGGAATCTTTTGTTTTTTCTATTGTTTTTGGTTAGTCGCTAAGTCATGTCTGACTCTTGGGACCCCATGGACTGTAGCCCACCAGGCGCCTCTGTCCATGAGATTTCCTAGGCAAGAATACTGAAGTGGGTTGCCATTTCCTTCTCTAGTTTTTTTCTGTCAGCATTATAGAATATTTTAGTCATATTAAAGAAGAAAGAAAAGACAGAATCTAGAACAATATAACAAACACGTATAACTACTACCTGTGTTAATAATTAAATATAGCAAATACAACAGAAGTTTCTGGGGACCCCTCCTCCATTCCATTTATCTCTTTTTAATATCCTCCATCCAAAGGAGGTAACCCCAACATTAGGACTTAGGTTCACTAACAACTTGCTCTGAGAAATTTTGAATGGGGGCATTGCTAAAGATCTTTCAACACTAAGATTTTATTTCTAGCTAGTGTATCTGTGGCAAATGGCCACTTGTGAAGCTACCCATTTATTGCATTAAAACAACAATAAGTAAATAAATGAAATAAAACATTGTGATACAGAAGCAAGACAACGGAAAACTGATGTGATAATGATATATATGAAGAGGCTAAGCAACTTTTAAGTGGACTGATCTAAATATATAGATACAGCTATACAGTAACCTAAGAAAAAACAAATAATTTTTCTTGACTTAGACTGAGTAATTTAGAAACTATTCTCTACAAATACAGAGAGAAACATACCTAATACCATATATGTTGGATTCTGACTTACTCAGGTTATCACCTGGGGCTGCAAAAGTAAGACTGTGTTGAGATCAATAATACAGTGAACCCATATTTACATAAAAGATGCTAAGAGGAAACCCCCTTCCTGAGCTGAATAAACAGTTACTAATATAGTTACATCCCTTTTATGAAATCCAGCATTCTATGATAGAGTTGCACATATGACCTAACATAATTTAAAAGGAAAAGAACTATTTGAAAAATTTTGGTCAATATCTGTTACAGACTTGTTTTGGTGAAGCCTTTCTTCCTCAAATTTTCAAGTACTGTTACATACATTCCTAAATTGTCTTAGAAAAACTCTAGTTGTCTACTTATTAAGTATCCTTCCTCAAGTTTCTTTTTGTCCTTTTCTTTGCATACAAGATAAAAACGCCTAGTAAAAGTGTATTTCCATACTGCTCTAGTCCTTAATTTTAATTATAAGTGATGTTGAATAGTCAATGTAGTACAAAACAAGGTTGAACCCAATACCTGTAGATAGTCACATATGCAACCAATAAACCAAGGACTACAGCAACAAGAAACAGCAAGGAATGTGGATAAGTTTTCACTTTACAATTGGTCAGTGACGTCCTGAAGTTTTATAGGCAAACACCGGGACACAACTGAGCGACTGAACTGAACTAAGATTAGAATTTCACTCCGCTATTGAAACAATTTGACATTTCAAGTCAACCATTGAATTCTTCCTGTGTTAAATACCATCAGGGAGTAAAATATTACCTCACTCTACATTTAGAAGCCCACAAGTTCTTTCTCATGCTTAAATGAATGAAATAGATTAGTATCTAAAAAATATTTATAAAAGAAAAATGTCAGTTCCTACCTCCATTATCTTTTAGATGTAGAGCTATCTTGGTATCATCTGGAAGAGAAAATCAAAGTTACAACAAAAAAATTTTAAGGTGCATAAATCGTCTACTAATGCATTAACTGTTTAACAGGAATGGATTTTGATACTTTACTGAGTAAATTTCTAGGTCAATGAGAGTTAGTCTTACCTTATAGGATGCAGTACTAAACTTCCTGAGTTTGTAAGATCAAGATTGTAAAACTTTAGTAAAGTTTTATATGACTCTTAAGAGCTATGAGAAAAGTACACTGTTATAACTTTGACTTAAAATACATTTATTTTAATTTTCTAAAATGATTTTCTGTAATTAGACTCTAGAGTTCTTATTTATTTTAAAAGCCAAGATCAAGGAAATTCCAAGTTAATTGGAATAGTAAATATTTGTCAGTATTTACAAACTTAACTTCAAAAGTTAAACGCTTATTCATTGCTAATAAATATGACCAAAATAATATACAAAATATCTTGTCCTACAAAATGTAGAATGTGCTTTTAATTTCAATGGTATATTTCATTCTATGAAATTTGAATTACAGAATTTGAATTACAGAAATATTTTTACAAAATGTAAAATGTGCTTTTAATTTCAATGGTATATTTCACTCTATGAAATTTGAATTACAGAAATATTTTTTCTCAGGCTACATAACAACACCAAATAAGATGGATTAAAATATAATATTGGTTTTAAAGGCAATAAAATGTACTTAGCAGCTGTTCACCTCATTTTAACACTTTATTCCAGTTAACTTTAAATATCCAATTAAATTTCAATTAAGAGCAAAAGATTCAAGTTTAATATTCTATTCAAATTAAAGCAAGGCTTATGAAAATAAATAAGACCATGTTTTCCCCTTAAGGCTTACTCTTGGCTAACTGGTCTCACATTTCTCCCTAGAGGCACCATTCAGAATAAATGACTAACAGATTGGGCTAATATACCATCTTTCCCCAATGAGCTGTGTGCATGCATTCATGCTCTCTAGTATTTTTGCCTTTCCAGGCAAAGGAAATGCTTCTCTAGAACAATTTCTGTGTCATAAACAGTGCTTCTCTATAAGGTTATAGGCCAGCATATTTTATTGACTGTATCCAGTCAAATATAAGAATTGTGTATTAGTAGAATTACCTATTATTCAGAATACAAAATAAATGGACATTTTTTATGCATTTTGCCTTCCTAGCCTGTGGCTAAAATGGTAAACACAATTATTACAAAGTTTAGCAAGAAAGGAAGGAAGGAAAGCACATGAGAGGAAGTTCTTTCTTTTCTAGGGGCTCTAGTAGCCAAGACCACCATTAAAGACTAAATCTTAATAAAAAGCATCCATACATTAAAAAAAAAAAGCACATAGTTTTATTCCACCATAATTTTGTATTTTCCCTTTTAGACATTCCTAACAAATCCAGTTTGCTGAAGAAAAATTTTTCCCCTGAAGAGCCTCTCCTGTACTTGTCAACAGTGAATTTTCCCTCCTTCCGTAACAGAGAAAAAGTGTCTCCAGGGCACCTTCTGTGGGCAGGCTGGTGGGCAGCTGGGAGGTGGCCGCTCTCCTGGTGGTCGTCAAGACCCTAAATTGTGTGGCTGTTGCACGTATGGTGGTGCTGGTTCGAGTAGAACTTTCTACTGGCTCTGTGGGGTCACACATCTTCTCTTTTGACTAATACGAGAAACAGAAGGGAAGACAATGGAGGAGTTACATTTTAAAATTACATCAAGAAGAAACAAAAAAATAAAAAGAAGCTGGGCTGTAAAGCATAAAGGCCTCTCAAATCAAGATGAGGAATACTTTTTGTACAGGACTACAGTTATAGATTTTACTGACTTTATATATATGTATATATATATATTTAAAATTGGATGTTAGAAAGCATTTCCATGTTTAGATATTTGGATTCTGTCATTTCTGCATTTAACTTTTCATATTACTGTTGATCTTAACCTAAACTTTATATCAATGTATTTTTAAAAGACATGATGCGAAACACTCAGACTAGAAGAAAAATGTAAATAAAGAGAAGGTTTAAGACATGGTTAAGTGTGTGAAGAAAGAATGTATTCCATTCACATCAAATTGCTAATGCTAAATTTGAAAAATGTAACTGCTCTATACTACTACATTGTTTCAAACATAATTTCCCACAGGTTGAATGGATATTTAAGATTAAAATTTTGCCTTCCTTTATGAAATATTCAGAGCCACCCACGCAAAGGATTGAACAGCACTCAGGCAATCACTTAGGATATTTTCTCCCTAGCAGAGCTACACGAGGACAAGGTGCATATTGTAGTTTTCATTTATAGTCCACAAGAATAAACAATATGACATTTACCAGTAACGATTTCCAACGCGCAAACTTTTATGGTTTAGAAGATGGTATTTCTCCCTACCTCTTGTGCTTCATCCCTCTGGTGGGCCTTGACTATTAATAGAAGATAACTACGTACATATGGATGGTACTTATCCCACAACTGAAAAGTTTTATTAAATAAATACCTTTTTTAAAGTTCTCTTGTCATTAGGAACATGCAATGCAGTGTATTGCTGGTTCAGGAAGAACATCCAATGTGGTTTCCTTGTCACTAGTTAGATATGATCCAGCTTACTCTCTCCAACATCCTGGCAGCCCCTTCAATCCCGCAGACTGTCGTTCCGCATCTTCTCAGCCTCAGTAATCTCATGATCTCCTTGATTCCTCTTTAGTTATCATCCCCACACCCCGGACCTTCTCTGCAGCTGGGGATGCTTTAGTTCTGAAATCACACCTTCGGTTATCCTCTTTCCTGTCTATTCATGTAGCTGTTCATGAATGTAGCTACTCACATTCTTCTAATCCTGTGATTCTGTAGAAAACCCAAGCACAATGATCTCTCCCTTTAGTTTTGTTTTTTCCCCATCAGTTCAACCTCTCTGTTCAATATCTTTAAGCATCTAGCCCTGTTTTTGTGTGCGTATTTTGTTTTTCACATCACCCTCTTAGAAAATCGGCAGTACCAAATACAGTAAAAATTGCCTTTCCTTGCCTGCTCCAAAGCTGAGAGAGAGAGAGAAAGAGGAGAGAGAGANTTCAACCTCTCTGTTCAATATCTTTAAGCATCTAGCCCTGTTTTTGTGTGCGTATTTTGTTTTTCACATCACCCTCTTAGAAAATCGGCAGTACCAAATACAGTAAAAATTGCCTTTCCTTGCCTGCTCCAAAGCTGAGAGAGAGAGAGAAAGAGGAGAGAGAGAGCACATGAGCTGGAGAACAACCACACATCCTCCCACTGGGAGCTCCACAAACTCACCTCCAGCATCCCCAGCAAGGGCTTCTATGCTGCCTGGCAATACTGCCCAGCTTTGCTGACCTCCTCTCTCATTACCCTCAGCATCAATTTCAAACCCTCTCCACTCTACTTAGAACTGCCATTCCATAATGTGTCTCCCAGATTTCCCCATGGCCTCACTTTTTATATCTTTGATAAGCGAGTCATCAGCAAGAATTTTAAAAACTTATTTACAGATCAGCACCCCTACCTGTATCTGTACTGATCTGTCCTTCTTCCTCCTATTGGGATGGACAGGTCCACTGTTTCCAGCTGTTCCCTCAGTGTCTGCTCTGGCCCAGCCCAGGCTACCTTCTCAGGTATTGTGAACCTGCTCATTTGACCCCTTCCTTTCTCTTCAGTATTTAATCTTAATTCCCTCTTGCCTTGTTATCATCAGCACTTAACCATACTCAGGCACATCCTAGCTTATTTTAAAAACTCCATCTTCCCTCTTCTCCACTTGCATCCTGGGATCATCCTGCTTTTCCTTCCATTCACAGTCAGAATTCAAGAGAGATGGACCAGCCTTGGGCTTTGCAGATGCCCACAAGTTTGTTTTTGTTCAGCACAACTTAACTGAAACTTCTCATACCAATGTTTCTAAATATCTCCTTATTTACCACATCTTTCATGTACACTCAATATTTCACTGGCATTTGGCACTGGCTGTCCATTTTCCAACCTTAGAGTCTGTGACACACACTCATCAATTTTCTAACAACTGCTTCTCCATTTCTTTCTTTGCTTTAAGGGTTGGTAGTTCTTATGAATCTTTCCTGACCTGTCTTTTCTCTATAGGCATGGTCACTAATAATCTCCTCCATTCCTGTGACTTCAGTTAACATCTTTATATTGATTATGCATAAATGTCTATCTCCAGTCCACATTTTTCTCTTGAATTTTAGGCCCAAATATTCATCTATTGACTTATATGCATGTGGATGTCACAGACTTCTCAAGCTCAGTAAGTCTAAGAAGGAATTTGTCACACATTATTCTTCCCTTGTGGTTCTATTTACACACACACACACACACACAGACAGACAGACAAATCTGTATATCAGTATTCTTAATCACCCTAATGGTTAAGCTAAAATCCTGACCATTGTTTTGCTCACAGCAGTAAAGGCAGACTACAGCTCCTGAATGGTCCTCCTGCCATAATACAAGTGGATTCTGGATAAAGCAAGAGTTTTGAAGTATTATGAGGGCTTTCAAGAAGTAGAGAAAAATCTCTGAAGGGGCCTTTCTTTTGTCTCCACCACCAAAACAAAATAAAGCAAGACCTGTGTGCTATAAAGACAGCAGGAGCAATATACATTAGGTAAAATAAAAGTGCAGGGTTTGTGCTGAAGGTAAAAATGCCAAAAACTAATTATGCTCCAAGGAGATCAGCTTGGTACCAGCAGTAGATGGGGGAGATTAATCCAAACCTCTCCTCCCCATAGTAACACAGGAACAGATGGCACCCCCTGAAGCCCTCGGGTTTCCATCATCAAAACCTCTTTAATGGAAAACATCACCTACCTACATCCTAGAAATTCCCATGGAATAAGATCAAACAAATGCACTGCTAATTAAAGGACACAAAAAGAAACACAAAGAGAAAAAGAGTAGTCTGACAAAGACCCGGCAAAAACAGCGAACAGCATAATTAGACTAGGGAAAAACTTTTCAATCCCAGATTGGGATCATCCAGTGTGAAACATATAAAAATTATACATGAAATATTTAAATAAATAGGAAAATTTAAAAATAAACTAGTAAACAGGCTATAAGAATGCCATGGTAGATTGAATAGAGATTGACACTAAAAAATGAAAAATACCATTGTTGAAATTACTACCTCAATGGATAGGTTAAAGAGCAGATTGAACAAGAGGAAGAGAGAATTAATAAACTGGCAAACAGATCTGAAAAAATCCCCTGGTATTCAGCACAGAGAAATAAGAAAATAGATGACATAAAAGAGAGGTTATGCAAGGAAGTGATGAGAAGGTCCAGCCTACCTCCAAAGAGCCCAGGAGGTAAAGATGAAGAGAATGGGGAGAGTCTGACTGAATTTATCACGTGCCCAGAATTTTTATCATAATCTTCTCTGCTGTAAATATCTTTGTTACATACATTTTTGCTGAAAATACTCTTCCCACATAACTAATTGGCTGTAAGGCAATTTTGCTGTGAAAGATAAACTATCTGGCTGGTGATATGGTTGGATATACACAGTTCAGAAATCATGACAGATGATGATGATTTGCCCAAGTCGGTTTCTTCTTGTGAAACACAAGACATGGCAGGAAAGAGGTCAAGGGCCTTGAAGGCACAGAAGTGAATCTGCGTTTCCCATAAAACCTTGTAATGTCTATCGAAGGCATGTGACAAAACGCTAAGAACAAACAGCAGTGCAGAGGCTTTTACGACACAATAGAAAGCTCAGTTACACACATGCATCCTAGCATTTGGAACTGATACCTCTCTTCAAGGAGGAAGATATTTTGCTGACAATAACACTGGAATGTTGAACAAGCAGACAAATTAGTAGCAAAAAAAATGTGTAATACTATGAACAAAAGACTTGGAGGGCAAGTGCTTAGGTTCAACCCACAGAATAAAGTTGCTTACTTGCAAAGTATTGTCATGAGTCTCCACACACATTAAATGTATTCAGATACTTTGTATTTCTCAATAAAATCTCCATTTTGTTTTTCACTTTCATGTTTCATTATATCCTTTCTAATGTCCCTCTTTTATTTTTCCTTATTGTATCTTTAGTGGCCAAATTATGACCTCATGGCCATTCACTTGGCAAAAATGTTTGTGGCCAAAATGTTTATGGTAAAGAAGCTTATGGTGAAAATACCTAGAACCCATTTATTCAACTTGATAACCAATCAGTCAGAAAACACACATCCTTCTCGAGCACACGTAGATCTTTGTTACAAATGACTCATTGACTATTCCATTAAAAGCTCCAACTAATTTTAAAGAATCAGTGTCATATAGAATGTGCTGTCTGGCAATTCAATTAGGTAAGAAGTCAATAATGAAAAGATGAAATTTAAAATTTCCATAATTTGGAAATGCAGTATAATTCATAGTTCAATGTAACTTCAGTAAAAATGAGGGCCTTCCCTGGTGGCTCAGTTGTAAAGAATCTACCTGATAAGCTGGAGATGTGGGTTCAGTCCCTGAGTTGGGAAGATCCCCTGGAGAAGGAGATGGCCTTCTTATCTTGGAAATCCCATGGACAGAGGAGCCTGGCGAGTTATAGTCCACGGGGTCACAAAGAGTTGGACACAACTGAGCAACAGAGTTTCAGTAAAAACACTGACTGATTACAGATAGTGCAAGCTGATTTTAAAATTTATGTGAAGAACAAAAGTTCAAAAGTTGTCAAAATACCTGAGAAGATGAAAAAGTAAGGTTTGTTCTATAGCTAGTGATATTTCTTATAAAACTATGGTAATTAAGACAGGGTGATATAAAATGTATTCATTCTTCCAAAGAGCCATTTGGGTCATATCATCCCCTTAATTAAAACTCTCCAGATAGCTTTGTCCTGTCTTTAACATGAGGCTCAAACTGCTTCAGTGTTACTGGGCCCTGTTCACCTCTCCGGTGTCACCTCTCACCACTCTTCTCTTCAGTTACCCCTCAGAAGTCATTAAATATCGCCTCCTCAAACAGACACTCCCTTATCCTCCTGGACAAGACCACGCACCTCTTTGCTGGGGTCATTCTCTAAGTGTGGTTCTTTGTTCAGTGTGTGTTTCCCCTGCCATATACATTTCTTACACTTACATTACCAGTACTTAGAACAGTAAATAGTAGGTTCTTACATTAGGATCTGCACTTATTGAATAAATTCATCTCACAAGATCAGAAGGAAAATTTAACCCTAGTTTTAGGCACAGAAAATAGACTGGAATTGGTGACCCTGTTCACTTACCTGTAACAGAAGTCTAGGATTGCTCACAATAGTGCTAGTAATGTTGACAATTTAGTTATGGAATAAAAAGGAAACACTGGATATTATAGAATCTGCTAGAGTCTGAGCTTCTTGGGAAGAGGGAATAATTAAAAAAAAATTAGTGCTTAGCACAGACCATAGGACACGGTGAATTCCCCACATATATATTTAGGAGGGCTTAGAATGTGGTGGATTCTTCTCAATAGGTTCTGTTTCATGCTGGGCCCACACTGAAGCAAGAAAATTGCGATGTCTCAGTTACACTTTTGATATCCAATTTCAACATTTTTAATTGAGGTAACTGTGATTACCTGAAAGAAATATCAACCTTAAGACACAACAATGACTCTCATTAATAGATTTTCTTTTTCAAGTATCATTGTTAAATAAGTGAAATGAAATACTGTTGATAAATCAGTATACATTATTGTAATTCACCAACCGCCCCCCAACCAAGTGTCAAAAAGTTGATTAAAGGTACATTGGCAGTAAGTTCAAGAATATCCTGAAAAACGCATTTCTCAAGATATTCATGAGACATCATAAATAAAAACTTAATTAAAAAAGGCTTTAGTAACCAGGATTCCCTAATAGTGTCAAAAACAGCTCTTTGACATGATATCACTGAATGAGAAAACTTGTAGAACTGTTAATGGTTTTTGTTAGAGATATATACCCTAAAACTTCACAAAGGGAGCAGGAACAAATACTACTTTTCTCTGCGAACTTTATGGGATATTTTTATGTGACTCTGAACTCACAGTGCAAATATAATTCACTAAAAAACTTTTAAACACATTAGAGTCCCTTCTGCAATTTTATTTACTTGCTTAAATCACTTTTTTGCGTCACTGTATCCGTGATATTTGCCTGAGACTTACTGTTTCCATGTTAGACCATATCTACCTTTTTCTATTATGCCGATTTACTGCAATCAATCTTTTCTTCCATACCACTGATTTCATTATTTGAGTGAAAAAGATGAAAAAAAATAAAAAAGATCTCAAAAAAGCAGCAAATATTTAAGAGAGCCGCCCTCTGATCAAAGAGATTGAATCCTGGTTCTACGCTTCCTGAGTCACATATCTAACTCGTTTCTTTCTTTCCACCCCTACCTCAACATCACCCTTCATCCTTCCTCTTCCCCTCTTGGTACCACGGAGGCAATAACAGCTCTGATCTCATAGGATGGGTATGAGAATAAATTGAGATAATACATGGAGAGTTAAAGCCAACATCTGGTACATATAAGGGCTCAGTGACTGCTGGCTCTTTATATTAAATTAGACTCCATTTTCATTAAGTNTTTCATGCTGGGCCCACACTGAAGCAAGAAAATTGCGATGTCTCAGTTACACTTTTGATATCCAATTTCAACATTTTTAATTGAGGTAACTGTGATTACCTGAAAGAAATATCAACCTTAAGACACAACAATGACTCTCATTAATAGATTTTCTTTTTCAAGTATCATTGTTAAATAAGTGAAATGAAATACTGTTGATAAATCAGTATACATTATTGTAATTCACCAACCGCCCCCCAACCAAGTGTCAAAAAGTTGATTAAAGGTACATTGGCAGTAAGTTCAAGAATATCCTGAAAAACGCATTTCTCAAGATATTCATGAGACATCATAAATAAAAACTTAATTAAAAAAGGCTTTAGTAACCAGGATTCCCTAATAGTGTCAAAAACAGCTCTTTGACATGATATCACTGAATGAGAAAACTTGTAGAACTGTTAATGGTTTTTGTTAGAGATATATACCCTAAAACTTCACAAAGGGAGCAGGAACAAATACTACTTTTCTCTGCGAACTTTATGGGATATTTTTATGTGACTCTGAACTCACAGTGCAAATATAATTCACTAAAAAACTTTTAAACACATTAGAGTCCCTTCTGCAATTTTATTTACTTGCTTAAATCACTTTTTTGCGTCACTGTATCCGTGATATTTGCCTGAGACTTACTGTTTCCATGTTAGACCATATCTACCTTTTTCTATTATGCCGATTTACTGCAATCAATCTTTTCTTCCATACCACTGATTTCATTATTTGAGTGAAAAAGATGAAAAAAAATAAAAAAGATCTCAAAAAAGCAGCAAATATTTAAGAGAGCCGCCCTCTGATCAAAGAGATTGAATCCTGGTTCTACGCTTCCTGAGTCACATATCTAACTCGTTTCTTTCTTTCCACCCCTATCTCAACATCACCCTTCATCCTTCCTCTTCCCCTCTTGGTACCACGGAGGCAATAACAGCTCTGATCTCATAGGATGGGTATGAGAATAAATTGAGATAATACATGGAGAGTTAAAGCCAACATCTGGTACATATAAGGGCTCAGTGACTGCTGGCTCTTTATATTAAATTAGACTCCATTTTCATTAAGTCGCAGCAGTGCTATACGTCAGCTTGGTCTTAGCAATCGTGTCGTAATAAAGCACACCTCTACCTCTTCAGGGCATCCGCTGTCCACCCAGTCCTGCCGATGGCGATCAAATCCACTGGAACATCTTCAGAGACAGCCATGTTGTAGATCAGAAAAGAAAGTATGGGGTACAGAGTGGAGGTAGAAATTAAAAGAGAAACACTGGTAAGTAGTTAATTTTCAAATGTGCACAACAAAAAACTTTCTTCTATAGAACTGTTAGCTGGAGCAGTGGATGAGCATTTACAGAGTTCTGTGTAACCACCCTTGCACACCTTAGGTAATGAGGCTATTATGTTTGCACGTGACAACAGATCGCTCTACTGAGGTTCACACACAATACAGAAATCCCCATACAAAGGCGAGACAGTAGCCATTCTATGGAGCTGGTTTTTCTTTTCCTCATACGTATATATTTTTCATCATTACTACAAACAGATACACATTTTTTTTGCAGGCATTTTTCAGGATTTCAGATCTTGTTATTTGTTTTGCTTACATTTTAAAACTTAAGATCCACAGTCACAAAAACTCTTTCCCTATGGTACAGTAAAAGGTTAGTAAGTCAGGTTTGGGCTGTTCAAACCTACACATCCCAAAGAGAGAACTGGCCCTTGTCCAGGGAGATCACGTCTAAGGCTTTGGAATATCCTGCCTGATAAAAGTGTCTTTGTATATCTTGGGTCTCGGGCTCTGCTAGATAGTTCACACCAAAAACATGATTTACAGTGCATGCCTGTGTTGATTTGCTTGGAGCCCTGGGCCATGCTGCATCAGTTTGACCCTTGGGGGGCTGGAGAATAGAGATAAAGTTGGTCATGGAAAATTTCATATCTATATGATGGCCCTCAGTAAAAACCCTGGACACCAAGACTTGGATGTTTCCTTGAATGGTAATACTTGGTGTGTGTTTTCACAAACAGTTGCTGGGAGAATTAAGTGTTGACTCCACTGAGGGAGAAAGACTGTGCTTTGTCACTCTTGGATTCCCCCATGTTCCTTCCCTTTGCTGATTTTAATCTGTGCCCTTTTGTTGTAATAAGCAACTTGGAGCACAAGTTTTTCTCCTTTCTGTCAGTTCTTTTAGTGAATCAGGGAAGCTGAGTGNGAAAATTTCATATCTATATGATGGCCCTCAGTAAAAACCCTGGACACCAAGACTTGGATGTTTCCTTGAACGGTAATACTTGGTGTGTGTTTTCACAAACAGTTGCTGGGAGAATTAAGTGTCGACTCCACTGAGGGAGAAAGACTGTGCCTTGTCACTCTTGGATTCCCCCATGTTCCTTCCCTTTGCTGATTTTAATCTGTGCTCTTTTGTTGTAATAAGCAACTTGGAGCACAAGTTTTTCTCCTTTCTGTCAGTTCTTTTAGTGAATCAGGGAAGCTGAGTGTGTTCCTGTGGATTCCTGCCTACGTAATTCCTATGATTAAGTCACGTCTAAAAGGTCAGATTCAAAAGGAACTCTACTTTTTGCTCTGTGGTGACCTAAATGGGAAGGAAATCCAAAGAAGAGAGGATATCTGTATATGTATAGCTGATTCATTTTGCTGTATAGCAGAAACTAGCAGAACATTGTAAAGAAACTGTACTCCAATAAAAGTTAAGTGAAATAATAAAAATAAAAGGTCAAATTAAGCCAGCACTGGATTGATGAGATTTTGCTCACTCTCACTTTCTTTCTTCTTCTTTTTTAAAAGTTTTTGACTGGGCTGTGTGGATGTGGGATCTTAGTTCTCCAACCAGGGACTGAACTCACAACCGTTGCATTGGAAGCATGGAGTCTTAACCACTGGACCGCCAGGGAAGTCCTCCACTCTCTTTCTTGATTGAAATAATTCTGCTCTCCCTACAGAAAATCCAACTAAAGTTCATTCACTTTTCAAGACGCAGAAATTACTACCCAGAGCCCATTCAGATAACGCTTCATTATTGGTGTGCTCACATGTTACTTTACTATTTAACATTTCTCATTTATATAACATTTCATGGCCTTATGTCTTATTTGGGCTTCCCTTGTGGCTCGGCTGGTAAAGAATCTGCCTGTACTGGGTTCAATCGCTGGTNAGACGCAGAAATTACTACCCAGAGCCCATTCAGATAACGCTTCATTATTGGTGTGCTCACATGTTACTTTACTATTTAACATTTCTCATTTATATAACATTTCATGGCCTTATGTCTTATTTGGGCTTCCCTTGTGGCTCGGCTGGTAAAGAATCTGCCTGTACTGGGTTCAATCGCTGGTTGGGAGATCCCTTGGAGAAGAGAAAGGCTACCCACTCCAGTATATTGGCCTGGAGAATTCCATGGACTATACAGTCCATGGGGATGCAAANACTTTGCTGTATAGCAGAAACTAACAGAACATTGTAAAGAAACTGTACTCCAATAAAAGTTAAGTGAAATAATAAAAATAAAAGGTCAGATTAAGCAAGCACTGGATTGATGAGATTTTGCTCACTCCCACTTTCTTTCTTCTTCTTTTTTAAAAAGTTTTTGACTGGGCTGTGTGGATGTGGGATCTTAGTTCTCCAACCAGGGATTGAACTCACAACCCTTGCATTGGAAGCATGGAGTCTTAACCACTGGACCGCCAGGGAAGTCCTCCACTCTCTTTCTTGATTGAAATAATTCTGCTCTCCCTACAGAAAATCCAACTAAAGTTCATTCACTTTTCAAGACTCAGAAATTACTACCCAGAGCCCATTCAGATAAAGCTTCATTATTGATGTGCTCACATGTTACTTTACTGTTTAACATTTCTCATTTATATAACATTTCATGGCCTTATGTCTTATTTGGGCTTCCCTTGTGGCTCAGCTGGTAAAGAATCTGCCTGTAATGTGGGAGACCTGGGTTCAATCGCTGGTTGGGAGATCCCTTGGAGAAGGGAAAGGCTACCCACTCCAGTATATTGGCCTGGAGAATTCCATGGACTATACAGTCCATGGGGATGCAAAGAGTCAGATACCACTTATTTACCAAACTTGATGGTGAATACTTTAAAGTTAGGACCAGTGTTATATTTGAGCATTCCTAGTATATCTGAAACATGATTTTTTTTTCATATATTTACCTAAGAAAAGTAAAGTGTCTGCTGTTACCCTGTTTGTTTATCCTATACGCTGAGCACATCATAAGAAACGCCAGGCTAGATGAGTCATAAGCTGAAATCAAGATAGGTGGGAGAAACATCTACAAACTCAGATAATGCAGATGATACCACTCTAATGGCAGAAAGCAAAGAGGAACTAAAGAGCCTCTTGATGAGGATGAAAGAGGAGAATGAAAGAGCCGGCTTCAAACTATTAAAAATCTAAGATCATAGCATATGGCCCATTATTTCATGGAAAAAAGAAGGGGAAAAGGTGGAAGTAGTGATAGAGTTTCTTGGCAGGAAAGCTATGACAAACCTAGACAGTGTACTGAAAAGCAGAGACATTACTCTGCCAACAAAGGCCCATATAGTCAAGGCTATGGTCTTTCCAGGGGCCACATACTGTTGTGAGAGCTGAACCACAAAGAAGGCAGAGCACCAAAGAATTGATGCCTTCGAACTGTGGTGTGAGAGAAGACTCCTGAAAGTCCCTTGGATAGCATAGAGATCAAACTACTCAATCTTAAGGAAAATCAACCCTAAATACTCGTTGGAAGGAACGATGCTGAAGTTCCAGTGTTTTGGTTATCTGATGAGAACAGCTAACTCATTGGAAGAGTCGCTGATGCTAGGGAAGATTGAGGGCAGACGGAGAAGAGGCTGTCAGAGGATGAGATGGCTGGATGGCATCAGCGATGCAATGGGCATGAACTTTGATGCAGTGGACATGAACTTCGAGAGACAGTGAGGGACAGGGAGCTCTGGCATGCTGCAGTCCATGGGGTTGCAGAGTCAGACACAACTGGGTGACTGAACAAGTATATCTGACACATGATTTACTTTTCAAATATTTATGAGTCTATGAAAAGCAAAGATTTACATTGATCCTGAATTTTAATATATATATATATATATACTTAATACATTATAAATATAAATCCATATTAATAATCTAAATAGATATTTATGCATTTTTCAAAATAAATGGAGGCTTTTTGTTTTCTATTCTTACAGGCTGTTCAATTTTAGTCTCATGTTTTCTTACACTGTTACCTCACAACTTCTTTTTTCACTTGTTTTGCAATGAGTCCACATGGTTTTTTCCTAAGAATCCTTGCCAGAGATCATGTACCATAGCATGAATGAGCACAATTTAATTCAAGTGGAATGTGAAAACAGCTCGACTGTCAACAGAAAAGATCATATCTATCATTCTGCTTGGACATGATCCATTAGAGCTCAGCTATTTTATACCTACCATCTGTGCTGAACAAGCTCAAGTGTGAAATAAACATCAGTGTGTGATCTCGCATCCTGAGTTCAGAATCCCCAGTTGGTCAAGGCCATCTCTGGTTACCCAAAGAGATTCTGACGTTTAGAGTCCAATTCCAGATGAATCAGAAGGTTGTTGCCTCTTCTTTTCCTCCCTTTTCAAGATTGCTTAAATATTGAAAAGTATACTGATGTTCTCTTTTGCAAGATGGGAATCTATCAGTTTTCTACAGGGAATATATTTTGGGAATCATCTGACAAGTAATTAAATGCAACAGATAATTTAAAAATGCAGTTTGTCTTTACTTACTCCATTCTAGATGTACTCAAAGCCAGTGGGAAATAGTAACTTTTAACTTATGTTGTAAAAAGACAGTACCAAATCTTAAATTTATGAGTCAATTTTATCTTAAGTAATTGGTCCCTTGAAATATTACATTAATCCCAGGGAAAAGTATAGAAACACTGCAGTCTGCCTGAGTCATTAAATACTCTCTCAATTATTGTGTGTGAAATTAGGTTCTACTGAAAATATGTAATTCAATTAAGTAATTCATTCATTTATTTATTCACAATTGATTACCTATTAGTTGATCCACAGCTTACTAACTGCCAGGGTGGGAAGGATTGACAGTGGATAAACACAAATAAAGTTTGGTTTGAAAAATTCATACATTTTTGTACCTTATCATGCCTTTACAAATGAACAAAACAGGACTTTGCCTTTTCATAATTTAATTTTAAAACCTAGTCATTTAAGCAGCATCAAAAACCAATTATAAACAAGAAGATGTGTCTGTGTGTGTCTCTGTGTGTGTGTTTACCAATCATTAAGAAAAGCTATCTTCCTATTATTTCAAAATTCTAAATAATGAGCCTGATTCTGGGAAAGATTGAAGGCAGGAGGAGAAGGGGCGACGATGATGAGGTGGGTGGATGGCATCATCCACTCAATGGACGTGAGTCTGAGCAAACCCCGGGAGATGGTGAAGGACAGGAAAGCCTGGTGTGCTGCAGTCCATGGGGTCTGACATGACTGGGCGAACAACAACAAAGAAGTAAAAAAATCACCTCTGAAAACACCTTCCTCCCTCCACTGAGCTGCTGTGTTGCTTCTCTAAAGCATCACGACATTAACCACGTTGTGCTCTAGCAGGGTGTTTCCCAGAGTTCTCACAGAGGCTCTCCTGACCTGGAATCCCCTGGTGTCCCTGCTGAAATGCAGATTCCTGGATCTGAGTAAGATTCTCTTACAACTTAGGTCCAGCAATTTCANACACCTTCCTCCCTCCACTGAGCTGCTGTGTTGCTTCTCTAAAGCATCACGACATTAACCACGTTGTGCTCTAGCAGGGTGTTTCCCAGAGTTCTCACAGAGGCTCTCCTGACCTGGAATCCCCTGGTGTCCCTGCTGAAATGCAGATTCCTGGATCTGAGTAAGATTCTCTTACAACTTAGGTCCAGCAATTTCACTGGAAACAGGCGTCCCTGGTGATTCTCACCACACTGAAGTGGGAAACCCACTGACTTCCTATATGATATGTCTACACACCAGGCCTCTTTCTGCTCCACCAGCCCATCTCCTGGGCTTATTACCCCTCTCTGACTGTGTTTCTCTCTTTTTTGATTCTCTGCCTTTGAACATGCCATTACATTAGTCTGGAGTACCTTCCTCATCTCTAATTAGCAAACCAAATGTAATGCAAGCCTTATCTCCTTCCAGAATCATCTCCTTTTCCTCTTACCCAGAAGAGACAGCACCCTGTTTTCAATGTCCCTCAACACCAGTGCTAAGGTCTATTATTACACTACAATTGGTGGTTTTCAAGCTTCTCATACGCATAAGTCTTTGCAGGGGAACATAATTCAGATGAAAAGTTTAGGGTCAAACTGCTTGAGTTAGAAGTCTGGTTTGGCTACCAAATAGGTATGTGATCTTAGGCAAGCTATCTTTCATATTTAAACTGGTTTCCTCATCTGTAAAATGATGCAGGGGGATTAGGTAAGAACTAAAAGTAGAGTTGCCCTGCAGGCAGATGGAGTTCCAGTTGAGCTATTCCAAATCCTGAAAGATGATGCTGTGAAAGTGCTGCACTCAATATGCCAGCAAACTTGGAAAACTCAGCAGTGGCCACAGGACTGGAAAAGGTCAGTTTTTATTCCAATCCCAGAGAAAGGCAATGCCAAAGAATGCTCAAACTACNCAAAGAGTCAGACACAACTGAGCAACTGAACTGAACTGAACATCTGTGATTGTAGCTGAAAAGCAGCCACATACAAATGCATAAAGAAATGGGTGTGGCTGTGTTTCAATAAAACTTTATTTACAAAGCCAGGAAGTGGGTACAATTTGGTCCACTTGCTGCAATTTCCGGATCTGTTACCTAAAAATAAAGATCTTTCAAAATTCTGAAGACTAGAATACCTCATCAAAGTGTCTGATTATTTAAATGGTCCTTGAGGCTCAGGTATATTTACTGGCATAGTATATTAATGGGAAAATCAATTGTACATTTGTTACATTTTCTTGCTGTAGTCTGCAAAAGTGTGATAAATGATCCTTTGGCATTAAAGAGATGGAAAATACTTAAAAAATAAGTGTTTTAGATGAGAAACAAGAATAATGATAAACAGCTGTGACAAAAACTAACTCATAACATATTTTGTTATGAGTATGGAGCTGTAAGATATGGGAAAATGATTTTGTTTTGAAATACTGAAAAAATTTCATTGGAAAGGTAGGTCATAAAATTTAAAATGTTGAATACAATAATCATCGTCAATAAAAAGTTAGTAAAAAAATCATATCTCATTTCCTATATGGGGTATGTTTGTTCCTAATTGGCTTCAGGCATGAGATGGATGATTTAATTCCTAAAAGCATTTCTCCTAAAATCAAGAAACTTGAGCTTAAAGTTTTTCAGAATCTTCATACCTGAACTACTCATTACATAGAGCTCTGGGAATGATAGACGAATTTGACTACACGGTAATCTATTACGGAGACAATATTATAGGACAAATTATGAAATTTTACATCATTATAATATGCAAGGATATGGAGCATGTTGCCTTCTAACAAAAGCTCTTGATATTAGTTGTAGCCCAGGATTGTAAGCCAATGCCATTAAGAATAGTTATCTGCAAAACACAGAAACTTTGCAAGTGAAGATGAGTTTCAGATGGAAAATTGGAGTGAAATCATCTGGACCTGATAAGCAGAACCTTGTCATATCAGATGTGGCGTCATGCAGAGCTGCAGGTTTTATATAATAAAGACAATTTCTTTAGTTTTCTAGAGTCTAGAGCACCCTAATATGTGTTTAAAATCATAATATCAGGGTCTTTTACCCTTTCAATTCTTATACCTCATTAAAAATATTCACATCTTATTTCTTTTTCCTTCCAAACTATTGGTTTTATATATATATATATATATATATCCTAGGAAATATATGATGCATAAAAAGTCAGTTATACCCTGGACAATCCAATAAACCCATTTTAGTGCAAAATAATCAGTGGTAGTACAGTGCTTTCATCATGTTTTAATCAGGGAGATGGCAACTGTACCCAGATTATTAGATATCTGAGTATTTATTTTATATCTACATCAAAAAGTCTCCTAAGACACTACTTAGAAAGGGCAAGAGAATGAAGTATTCACCCATATGGAAACAGTTAAAAAGTATATGATTCAAAAGACTTGGACTTACTTGTTTGCAATAAAATTCAATTTTTATCTTTGCTCTTCCTAACTTTTAAGTGGTTCTAGTGAACGCTGAAATATGCTGGCTCAGGGAATTTAAAATTATGCAAGTTTGGCTGTGTATTGACTTAAATTATCCTTCATTACAGAGCATCATATAATCTCTGTATTATTCACAAATTTAAGCCATATGTTTAGACATTATTATTGTTATTTTTTTAAACCAATGGTAGCTTAAATAGTTAAATCTGGATTCCCACCAGAAGTAGTTGAAATAATTAAATCTGAATTCCTCAGTGACTTCCAGCTTTGTCCTAATTCACCTGCATGAAGTGGATGTGACTGCATTAGTAATATGAAAAACGCAATTTCAGAAATCTTCAATCTATCAAAAAACAGATTACTCCAAGGTAGTCTTTGAAACTTTTTGAAATAAACCATACTAAGAAATAGTTAACATTGTTAAATCATTTCTATATCTGGGTATGTGTTATGGTTGTATGTTTGTGTGTGCTGAAGCTACATATTTATTGTGATGTTTCTTTTTTTGAAACATACAAATAAAGCACAGAGATATTTTGTATTCTATTCTATTTCATTAACAAAAGTGCTGATTGCAACCCACTGAGTAATTGATAGCATGACCCTCCTGAACTGCAACCCTCAGCTTGAATAATTCTATCCTCGTGGTTCAAAATTTTAATCATATTTATGCTTTAAATAGCATTGTCTGGTTTGTAAAATAATCATTTTAATAGAAAATTACAGAAACGTATAGAAACAGAAATTAAAGTAAATAATATCCCAGTGCTAAGATATTGCTAGTTTTATTTCCCAACCAATCTTTATTTAACATATAATTACATATACTTATGTATTAATCAAGGACTTCCTGGGTGGCTCAGATGATAAAGCAATGCGGGAGACCCGGGTTTGATCCCTGGGTCGGGAAGATCTGCTGGAGAAGGAAATGGCAATTCACTCCGGTACTGATGCCTGGAAAATCCCGTGGACAGAGGAGCCTGGTAGGCTACAGTCCATGGGGTGGCAAAGAATTGGACACGACTGAGCAACTTAACTTATGTATTAATCAAATTGGCATATCATGTGATACCTTACTTTTTTACAATTATTATGATAATCTTGGCATTTTCCAAGCCCATAAATACCCCTTGAGAGTTAATTTTTAATGACAGCATATACTCCATTATATGGCTTTATAAACATTTTATTGTATGATATATAGGAAAGTTTTAAAAGAGTAAATTTATGTGTTACTATGGAAGAAATTTTTTTTCTTTTTCTCTCATTTTTGCATCTATATGAGAAGATGGATGTTAGCTTAACCTATTTTGGCAATCATTTCACAATATATATTAATCAAACTATCATGATGAAAGCTTTAAAATTATACAGTGAAGTATGTCAATTATTTCTCAATAAAACTGGAAATAATTATTCAACCTATATATCAGCATATGGGCTTCCCTGGTGAGTCAGTAGTAAAGAATCTGCATGCCAATACAGGAAATGAGGGTTAGATCCTTGGATCGGGAAGATCCATTGGAGGAGATGGTAAACCCACCTCAGTATACCTGCCTGGGGATTCCCATGGACAGAGGCGCCTAGTGGCTACAATCCAGGAAGTTGTAAAAGAGAAAAGACTTAGCAACTAAACAACAATACTGTAAGCAAGCATATGTCATTTTAACCCTTATAAAAATACATACCATTATTCTTTGTGCAACTTGATGGATTAAAAGTGACAGTTATGTTTTATTTAGCATTTCTCTATTACAGGTGAGGTGAAACTTCACACCATGTTTATCAACATTTCATACATCTTTGAGTGTGTATTCATTTCTTTTGCTCATTCTATTCAATTGGGTTATTTTTTGTTTATAGGTTTTCTATAAAATAAGAGCATTAAATTTCTGTTAAATATATCATCTGTCTGTAATTTGCCATTTTATTCTAAATATGATTTTTTTTTTTACCATACAGTGGCATGTATTTTCACACTGTAACATTTTTCAACCTTTTGTTCAAGATTTATTTTTTGCCTTTTTTGCTCAGAAAGGCCTCCACTATGTTGGCATTATGTAAAACTTGCCATAGGCTCTACTAGTTAGCTCATTATTTCATCCTTTACTTTCAGTTCTCTAATCTGCTTTAAATTTATTGTAATATGTGGCATGAAGTTAGAACCAAATCTAAAGAGACAAATTTTATTCAGATTGATCGCTAAGAGTCCTCAGATAATTTGTTGAGTAAGATCATTTGTCCATTGTTTGGAACTGCATGTTGTTATCACATATTACACTCATATGCTAAGGTCTATTTCTGAAACTGTATAATCTTCCATTGATTGCCCTGTTCCTTCTCATGCAGTTCCTATAATGACTTCATTACTACAGTTTAATCTAATGATTTATTTAGACTTAGTACAGTCTGCTTTCATCGATCTTATTTTTAAGTTTTTTCTCAAGTTGTCTCACTCTTTATGCTTCTCTGTGATTTTTCTAATTACATTCTCATGCTCCAAATGATAATGTTATTGATGGAACTGATGTGGAAATAATGATATCTTAATCTATTCTGGCTTTCCATCCATCAAAATGTTTACTCAGGTGTTCTTTCAAGTGTCTCATCAAACTTTCATTACTTTCCTTATATGGAACCTGCACATGGTTAAGCTTGTTAGTAAGTATTTTATCTATTTTTGCAATTATTAAGGAACTTTAATCTTGCATTTTCTAAATGGTTATTTCTGACTTGGAAAGCTGTGAACTTCTGTGTATTTTATATCTGGTTCCTTTATTTACAAAAAATAGCTTCTGCTTTCCAATAACTTTATCTCATTTGTTTCTTTTCTCCGTGTGTTACACAGAGTTATAGAATTTTGGTACATAATAGTAGTAATCACACCCATGTGTTCTTCCTTATTTTAGTGGGAATGTCTCTGGGGGATTAATGTTTGGTATACTTTTCCATTGTTTGAAATACTATTTACTGTCATGCTAATATTTATCTGTTTCAGCCTGCTAGCATTTTTTTTTTTTTACTTCAGGCTTCCCTGATGGCTCAGATGTAAAGAATCTGCCTGCAACGCCGGAGACTGAGGTTTGATCCTTGGGTTGGGAAGATCCCCTGGAGAAGGGAATGGCTACCCACTTTAGCATTTTTGCCTGGAGAATTCCATGGACAGAGGGGCCTGACAGACTCTGAACATTCTTACATAGAAAAAAGTTGAATTTTATTAAATATATTCCTATCTATTAGTATGACTAAATGATTTTCAATACTAGTGCTATAAATGGCATGAATAGATTTCTTTAAACCAAACCATGTTTGTTTTCATGGGGTAAATTCATTAAGTTTTACTTATTTTGGCTTTGTTAACTATAATGCAAGAACTCTATGGATAATCTATAGTTTAACATCGTACCTAATGATGAAAGACTGAATGTTTTTCTCCTAAAATTAGAAATGAAATAAAATGGCCACTCTGACTACGTCTAAACAAGATTGTACTGTTCAGTTTGAAGAGGCAAAGTTAGAACCCAAGAAAGTGAAGTTTCAGCAAAATAGTCAAATCATTAACTGCTTCCTGCTTCGCATCTTCCTTCTACGAAAGCAAAGTAAAATAAGAAGCCAATGCACAGCTTGATTAAGTGGCAAAAACAAGGTAGCCATAGCAGCCTTCAGAAGTACCAAGCTGCTGAGATTCAGAACAACCCTCGACAGGGATATAAAGTAATATTTGTTATGATGTTGGAAAGCTGAAAAGCTAACAACTTTAATACCACAATGACTAAAATCAGCTAGAATCCAAAGTATATCTTAGGGTTAAATGTTCAGAGAAAAGTAGGTGAAGTTTTTGAGCAGGGTGGAAATCATACACTACTGAGATGAGAAAAATTGCACATATTCCTCTTTTTGAAACACTGGGGTTTGTATGCATCACCAAACTAAACCAGACATTTCTGTTCACTGAGTCATATAGTCTGCTTAAGAAATGATCTACTCTAAGATTTCCAGAAGAGGGATGCTGGTGGGGCATAGAGAAAACTGAGACTCAAACAGTGACAAAGAGTCAGCATTTTCATTTGTTTTCTACCAGCTTTTTTCCAAATCATTTCCCTCTAATCTCTAATATCTTTAGTTTGTTTGCCTTCTGTTTCATTGCAGTCCCTTTTCTCCTTCCATCTGACCCATCTCTTCTATGGATTGAACCCAGGCTGTGCTCTGGGAAGGGTCTTTTGGTGAAGGATTTTCCTTCTCCCAGATGCAATCTGAATCAAGATTCAGTTCAGTTCAGTCGCTCAGTCGTGTCCNTTGTATCTGATATAAGTACATAAGTAAGGACATACTTTCTATCAAAAAAAAGTAGATTTTGCTATAGTTATGAATAACTTTCACACTTTGTATCTAAATCTGACATTCAATTTATATACTGAAAATAATATTTTTGGCAATCAAAATATTACTAATCAGTAATTCTTTTAAGCAGATAGAAGAGATTTCAACTTGAAAGTCAGTATATTGGAACACACATCAATAAAAGTTTATTTAAAAAAATTCAAACTCAGTGAGTTCTAAATTTCCATCTGAAACTAGGTGTATTTTCAAACAGAACTTTATTCTACCCCAATCCACTGAAATAAGTCTAATTATAATTAATTTTGGATCAGGGCCTCTAGATTTCTTAATGGCTTCTATTTGATTATTAGGTCTGGACTTCACACCTTATCTCGAAAGTTAATAGGTTTCCTTATGTGAAAAAATCATATAAATGAATAATTTACAAGTAGCTTCCAATGTGAATTTATTAGACCATAATGTCAAAAGTGTTACAGACTAGAGCTTTGTCCAAGATATAAAAGGTGCATTTAAATAGGTAAAATTATACTCAATCTACTGACCTATCTTAATTTTACAAATNTTTCCTTATGTGAAAAAATCATATAAATGAATAATTTACAAGTAGCTTCCAATGTGAATTTATTAGACCATAATGTCAAAAGTGTTACAGACTAAAGCTTTGTCCAAGATATAAAAGGTGCATTTAAATAGGTAAAATTATACTCAATCTACTGACCTATCTTAATTTTACAAATTTCAGACTTGACCATAATTTCAGAGTATATGGCTTGTAATTCAAGAATCATAGGTTCCTGATCCTCTCCTTCAATCTTAAATCTTGGATTAAATTAAGCCTTACTATTAAATCAGACCAACTTTATATGGCTTTGTATGGCCCTAAAGGGCTTCCCGTGTGGCTCAGCTGGTAAAGAATCTGTCTGTAATGTGGAAGACGTAGGTTCGATCTCTGGGTTGGGAAGATCCCCTGGAGAAGGAAAAGGCTACCCACTCTGGTATTCTGGCCTGGAGAATTCCATGGACTCTATAGTCCATGGGGTCATAAAGAGTTGGACAAGACTGAGCGACTTTCATTCATTCATTCATGGCCCTCTAAGGATTATAGTGGTGTTGCATGTTACTTCAGGGCTAGATATTGAGAGGGGTAAGTAAGTAAAAATCATACTCAGTCAAAATATGCTTGGAATTCCCTTAGTTACAGCCCACTCAGGAGCCTGACATTCTGTTCTTCCTTCAATATCTGAGTGGGCTATGGAGTGTGAGGTTCTTGGTGATGAAGCTATTGGCTTGCTTCTTTGAACCATATGATAATGAAAAATACCCACTGTATCTTTAAACACTAGAGTCCCACTCAATGCAGCAAAGGTGCCTGCGTTAAGGGGTACAAAGGACCAAGATCAAGGGACAAAGATATACTGAAGTCACCCTGGTGCTGTTTTTTAAAAGCATAAGATTACTGACTAGTGAAAGGTGAGATCAGCTGCACAATTTAAATTTGTTCTCTCCAGCTCCCTTTTTTCTCCCAAATGTAGGCAATTTAATTTCTGTAAGCTCAATGAAAATATGAGAAGAATCCTTTTTTAAAAAATTAGATGTGCTTTTATTTGTTGTTGCTGTTGTTGTTTAGGGTCTCAGCCATATCTGACTCTTTTGGGGCTTCATGGACTATAGCCCACGAGGCTCAGGTGTCCATGGGATTTCCCAGGCAAGAATACTGGAGTGGCTTGCATTTCCTACTCCAGAGGATGTGCATTTATATCCTCAGTTAATTTAGGTTGATAATATATTTCATATTGTTCATGAATTACTAGCCAATATTTCTGACGTTATGCATTTTCCAAATTTTTGAAATGTATTACATGTGATTTTTCCTATTTCTCTTTTTGTTACTGCAAAGAAATCCAATTCATTTAGTGGAAAATAATAGGCAGTGCCAGAAGATGCCCAGGGAGATGCAGTAGAAATAATAGGTTAAAAAAATAGAGTTATTTAGAAATATCTCTCCCTCATCTCTATTTTTTCTTAAGTAAATATGTTATAGTATTCTTCTGTAGATCCATGTCGCTACCATTAGGAGAGGTTTGCCTATTTTATTTATTCTTTTGATGGGTAGAATCATAGAATATATTTACTACCAAATTTTTACCAGTACCAGTCTTATGACTTTGACTGGAACTAAGTAATTATAAGTTGGAAAATTCTTTTAAAATGAGGCACCAATAGACTAACTCCTCAGTGTTCAGAGTGCTTAATGATAAATGTTGGCATTTTATGCTGGGCATCCCCATAATTCTTTCTATAGCCATATGGTTGACACTGACAAAGCCAATGGGGAGAAATGGCCAAAGTGGGCAATTAGAATTCCCAGTAAAGTGGAAATTTCTGGCCTCAATTATCTCACAGTTCAGTCCAGCCTGTATGCATTGGAATCCTTGATTAGGTCCAGTGCTGTGTTGGGTGCTGTGGGAGACATGCAAATGAGTAAGACTCAGATTGCATTTCTACCCTTTAAAGAATTTATGTTCTTTTATGTCCCATTTGTTGGGTCCTCCTTTTGTCATCAACTTCATGTGGCAAAATTCAAATCACAGGAAAGAGTATATAATGAAAAGCAATACTCATTCTCCTCTTGTCCTTGTTCACGATCATTTCCCTGGAGACAAATATGTTTATCAGTCTTTTAGATATTTTCTCTGAGATATTCTCTGTCTAAACAAACATACATGCATACAAATACTTTAAATAATTTTGTGTAATGGAAAATCAGCATCATACCTTATTATGCCAAGCCATAGGCTAGCTCCTGGGATGTCTTCTATTTTCAATTTATATTCCCTACAAAGCTGATCTCATTCAGCCCACTGAATTTAAATGCTATCTATATGATAATAGCTCTCCAATCTGAGCATCTAGCCACAACCTTTTCCTGGAATTTTTGGCTCATATATCCCTACCCACCCAGTATTTCTACCTGGAAGTCTGACAGGCACCTTAAACTTAAAGTCTTTATTTATTGAAGAGTTTATCCCAACCAAACTCTTTATTTCTCCCTACCCTAGCCTCTATCTCATATGCCACCTTGCCTATCTCAAAAAGTGAGCACCAACATCCATCAAACTGGTCAAACAAAAATTTAGGAAGTATCCTGGATTCATATCATTTTCTTGGTCTTCATTGCTAATCCATTACAAAGTAATCCGTCTCCCTTTGAAATACTCTTTCTTTTCGCTTTGGTGTAGCTGGTTCCCAGTTGTTTTGTTGCTGCTGTTCAGTCACTAAGTCGTGTCCAACTCTGTGACTCCATGGGCTGCAGCCTGCCAGGCTCCTCTGTCCTTCATTGTTTCCTGGAGATTGCTCAAATTCATGCCCACTGAGTCTGTGATCTGTCAACCACCTCATCCTCTGCTGCGCCCTCCTCCTCTTGCCTTCAATCTTTTGCAATTGTTTAGAGTTAAGTTTAACTGTCACTTTTCCCAAGAAGCCTTACCTGGCCACTCAGTCCAGAACAAGTACCAGCTCTCTAAACTTGACAGACCACTCATCAACTGACTTTTTAATTTTATTATCAGTTCATTTATTTTCTAGCTTAATACGCTAAACTCTAAGCTCCATGAGAAATTTTCCTTGACTGATGCCTCACTAGTTTTCTAACTTCCTCAGTGCTTAGACTAACAGTTCCTGTTTAGATCAATGTGGAAAGAAGTCAATACATTTTTAAGTAAATGAATGAGTAAATAAGTACTTTAAGAGTCAAAATATAGTGGCTTTGTCAAAATGTTTGTAACATCCATAACAGTGTATGGAAAAATTATAACGAACTTTTTGACCAACCCAATATTTTTAGTTAAAAATTAAACATTTGGAAGGTGATGCCTGATGAAACCAAGGTCTCTTCACAAAGACAATGGTTACTTAGCCTGAAACCAACATGTACACTCCTGTTATTCTCATCAGTTTTGCCATATTTTACCTTCTGATATCCTATTTATTTCTTTTGACCTAGGACTCATACTACTAACTTTATTTCCTGCCTATCTCTTTGCTTAAACTCTATCTTGCTTACTAAACATGTAAGCTCTAGGAGAGAAGTAATTTTCTCTCATTTACTATTGACTTCACAATCTAGGATAGTAACTTAAACATGAGATACTAAAATTTTCTTGTTGAATAAGTGAAGATAAAAGGTATGGGTGAAAGTGGTTGACTCAGGTCCTCTCAGCTTTCAGTGAAGAAATAAAAACAATCTTGTCTAGAAGTAATGACCACCTATTTCAAGAAAATTTTTTCAGGGGGCCATACTGAGTGGCTTAAAGAATCTTAGTTTGCCAAACCAGAGATTGAACCCAGGCCCAAGGCAGAGAAAGCATTGAGTTTTAACAACTGGGGAATTCTTCCGAGAAAACATTTTTGATCATCAATCTCATTAAATATTCCTATAACTCAAATTCCTTTAGACCTTGGATAAGCCATTATAAACATTTTGCCTTGGTTTTGGTTTGTTAAAAAATGGGAGTTAAAGGAAATAAACAAACCAATTAAAATTATCTTATCTTTTTAGAGGAAGGCCAACTTGAGAATTCAGTAATTGCCACCAACTGATTATCATTCAGGCATAAGAAAGCACAAAGGGAAAGGTAAGAAGCATGGAAAAAAAGAGCCTGAGAGGCAATTTTCATGCTTCTTAGGATAAGATGTCTCTTGTTTTATTGAATTTGTTAACAAAAGCTCTAAAGTCTAGGGAAATGCTACTGGGCAGCAAAAGTGAAGTTTTGAAGCTCACAGGCCTAAGGAGAAATTAATAAAATGCAGCGGGGAAATTAAATTGAACAAAAGTGCAATGAGCCATAGTTAAACCAATTAATTAAGCAGGTCTTGATATGTATATAACTGAGTTGCTGATGAATTAAAAATAAATCCAAGATTTTAAGCCAGTGTTTGGTATGCAACCAAACACCAAATTGTAACATGCAGAAAACTTGAAGTTTTCTTTAATACTCTTCTTTGACAAATTCCTTCCTCATTTATATGCATTATCACCTTTCTTTTTCCATTAATCTTAAAAAAACCCTTATGCTTTCAGTAATATATAAAAGTCATGCTTTACTTGATTCTCTTCTGCATTCTTTCCATGTCAACTTCAAAACCATGCATTTTTCTTGCACCCTCAATTACAGAAATATTCATTTTTCCATAGCATGTCAACTGTTTATCAGGAAGTGGTTAACATTAAGTAGCTTAGTGTACCTGTGACCTGATCTGTGTGAGGCAGAAGAGGTGAGACATCAAAATGGCAGGCCGGTGCCAACGCAACACTGTAAAATGATTATCCTCCAATTAAACAAACAAACAAACAAACAAAAAATCCCCAGAAGGCCAGAAGTCACAGACATTGAGTTTCAATTCCAAACTCATCACTGAAGAGCTCTGAGGTCATACACAAGTGACTTAGCTCCTGGAAGCCTCAGTTTCCTCAACTATAAACATGTTGTATGAATTAAATATCTTTGGAAATTCCTTGGAATGATATATGTCAGAGAAACTTCTCAATAAAAGCATTAACAGTATAAAGAAGTTTGTCATTTGTGGATGCTTTTTGATTGTCAAAATTGCTTGCTTAGAATCCTAAACATATATTTCCATCAAAAATGTTTTTAAAAAATAATGAAATGGTTAGTGGAAGGTAGATTTCTAGACTAGTGTCCCAAACCTTCATTTATAATATCATTATTTCAGTCGAGAATTGTCCTAATAGTTCTCTAGGTGAGGTGGCTAGTTTGTCCTGGTTTTCTGTCAATGTTCTGGTTTCAGCACTAAACGTCCCTTATCCTGTGAGACGTTTCATTCCTGGACAAACTGACTCATGATTCCTTCATTTGGAACCTAACCATCAGTCATTCACGCATTCATATTCCTGTAGTAGCAGGTACACCCTTAGGCTGTGGAGATACGGAGACAATTCACTTTTAATAAACACAGAGCCTAGCAGAGGAGACCAATAAGAGACAAACATCCATAAGCCCTGAGCAAGATGCTAAACACAGAGGTTGGCGCAGAATGCCAGGAACCACAGGCTTCCCGGGTGGCTCAGTGGTGAAGAATCCTCCTGCCAATGCAGAAGACTCAGGAGATAAAGGTTTGATCCTTGGGTTTGGAAGCTCCCCTTGGAGAGGAAATGTCAACCCACTCCAGTATTCTTGCCTGGGAAATCCCATGGACAGAGGAGTCTGGGGGGGCTACAGGCCACGGGATTGCAAACAGTAGGACATGATCCAACGACTGGACACAGATGTACCCATGCCAGGAACCATAGCATTTGGGCACCTCACACAGACTCAGATGAAGGAAGGTTGGTGAACACTCAACTGGGACTTGAATTAAGTTTGCACCCCAAATCAAAACCTTCTACTTCATTCTTCTGGGCATTTTTCGTATTTTAGTTCAGTATTACTTAAATATACATATTAAAATGCCATATCTTTAGATTCATTTTGGTCATCATCTAAATGGATTTTGACTAACTTCTGATCTGCATGTAATTTGTATGCATTGTCAGCAATATCTGAATCTAAAGGATTATAAATCCTTAACTTTATAGCAGTTCTTCCCACTCTGGAGAGACAGCCAAGAATCTACTTTTAAGAACATGAATAGCCTGCTTGTTTTTGCATTATTTGCAATACCTTGCACAAAGAAAATTATTGGAACAACATGTTATGTTGAAAATAAAGCAACAGTTACAGTAAATACTACTACTCTCTTTATGATATTATAGTGGTTGTCCTAAAGTCAGCAAGTTACACATGTTTCCAAAAGCTTGTTATCAAGGAATTGGAATTCTATTCTTTAAGCTTCAGTAACTTCTAAAGTCTTCCTGAACATGCCTCTATCATCACAGCAAAGGCTGCAGTAAGATGATAAGACACCGGCTTCTTATAAAACAGAAAGTTCTGGTGGAATATGTAGGAACCTGAAGACTCAGCTCTCCTCCTGGAGCAAGAAGCAGATTTTTCATGAACTCTGAAGGTGAGAGGGGACTTATTTTCAGACACACTGGAAGTTCCATGGTGGGCAGTGAAGTGAAAGTCACTCAGTCATGTCTGACCCTTGTGGCCTCATAGACTGTAGCCCGCCCAACCCCTCTTCCTCTGTCCATGGAGTTTTCCAGGCAAGAATCCTGGAGGGGGTTGATCTATATGACCCACTGCTGCTCTCCCAGCACTTGGGATGTAACTGATGCACAAAATGGTTGAGTATATAAAACACATTTAAATGTCTTCACTCTGTATTTCCAACAAATGATCATTCAGTCTCTGAAAAATCCTCTTTGCATTCATGAAAATTGCCAAACCTCTTTGACACCAGCAAGTGATGCAGCTTAAGTTTCAAAATCAGTTAGTTACAACCCAGGCCCAAACCACACATTCCATTTATGTAGCACAGATCAGTTAGTGTCACCACATTCCTCAGCCTCCGACTCTATCTCTAATCCTGGTTGGTAACCTCTGAGATATTTATAGGAATTTGCTAAGAATGTTCATGTGATTAAGAATAAAACATCCTTGTTTACTGTGAAGATATATCACATCATGATTTCTGAAGACTATGAACCAATAGCATCAATTTATAGATTCATCCATCACCATCATCTATCTTAAGCCCCATCGTGATTAGAAGTAGGTCAGGTGATTATTGTATGGACTTCAAAGATTCCTAGTCATTTTGAGCAAACATAGAAAAACATGACAATTCCCTCATCTGAGCATTTTGGTGGGTTTTTTTTTTTTTTTTTAACATGTGTATATTTGTTCATGTATACCCAGTCAACACACCTTACACATTCAAGACTCAACGGGAGAGTACAAGCAACAAGTCTTCACAAAGTTTTTAAATGTTTTGCATTATTCTCTTTTACCTTTGAAGTTTGCTACACCAACTGCAGTTGAATCCAATCTGAGAGGATACACAGGGGCCGCAACCATTGAACTGGAGACACGCTAGGAAACAGGAGAGAATGGATACATCAAGACTAATTGGCAGCATGAAGAGGAGAGGGGAAAAAAAAAAGATAATGCCACTAAAATTGAAATCACCCACGCATCCCCATATATATGCAGGATCCAGAGACCCATGCATAAATAGACCAGGTCATCAGACTTGCAAATTGTTTTCCCACCCAGTTTTGTTTACATGTTAACTTACTAGGCAATGGGGTCATCTCCACAGCTGAAATATTGGTGATTTTTGACATCTGTAGTTCCACTCGGTGGTATTCATAAATTGTTCTTCTTCGAACATCTGGAAAAACAAAAAATAGAAAAAAAATCCCTTTTCAACATTTTTTCACTTATAAAAAAAACTGCACTTTAACAGTGAATGTAGAGTTACGTGCTTTTCACCTGATGGGCCTTTAAAATAAAAAAGTTAAATAATCAAAGCCTGTAAAAAGATTGAGTATCAAAATCTGAAACTCAGTGCCCATGTACCAGAAGTCTTTTCATCAGAAAATTGAAAATGTTGATTAGGGTCTCAGATTTCTCACTTATTTAACAGGGTTCAAATCCATTTTCAAACCCAGTGTATACTTAAGATAATTTCTTGATAGATTTATACATTTTGAAAGAACTTGACATATGAAATCAAGAAGGTAAGATAATCCCACTTTTCTGAAGCTAAAGTAAATCTTTTAGGAATGGGTAGCAATCAAAAACTTTTCATAGCCTAAATACACCTGGTTTAGCTAGAATAAGAGTCTGTTTCAAAGGTTTAGGGTAAGTTTCTTTAATAAAATTGAAGACAGAACTTAAATCATTAACAAATCAATATTGCTATTTATTAAATATACAGTGTCATATTCAATGAAGGTTAATAATTAGCACTTATATTGCATGTAGAAATTTATAATAATTCATCAGCAAATCCAGCCATGTTCCTGAAGAATAGGTTAGATGAAAACTTTGAGAAGAACTTTAATAAGTAAAAATCAGATAAATACAAGCAAGTGTATTTTATACCAAAACAAGACACTGATGATACGTATTCAAAATCTACTTTAAAAAAAGATCTGAGCCTTATACTTATTAGCTTGCCTGACTTTAGTAAGTATAAGTAGAAATGTAATATTATCAGCATTTTACCTAGCTCTTGGAATGCTTACAATAACAGGAATGCATTTCTTGATACTATGATACCTATCAGAAATTATTTGACAAGCTATAAATTATATTTAAAACATTGATTTTAGGAAGTCATATATCATAATGTTAATAAAAAAATTCATGCATTTGAATAGTCTGGTTCAAATCTCAGTTTTGCTACTAGGTATGTCATGACCTTGGGTTCTTGTTATCCTTTCTGTCCTCCATTTTTCTCATCTATAAAATAGAGATAATAGTACCTACATCACACAGTTGTTTTGAAGATTAAGATGAGATAGTAAATGAAAGTTGCTTAGAATAATCCCTTTCACACAGTAAGTGCTCAGAAAATGTCAGACATGATTTTTGTCTAATTTCAATGCAACCATAGATCATACTGCATGTAATGACCTAATTCCTATAGATTTAGGCCCCGAAATTAGGCTTCTAGAATTTTGTCTTCCATTTTGTATTTGGAGAAGGCAATGGCACCCCACTCCAGTACTCTTGCCTGGAAAATCCCATGGGTGGAGGAGCCTGGTGAGCTGCAGTCCATGGGGTCGCGAAGAGTCGGACACGACTGAGCGACTTCACTTTCACTTTTCACTTTCATGCATTGGAGAAGGAAACGGCATCCCATTAGGGAAGGTTAGATTTTGATCGAAGTCAACAGACCCAACAATGATGTCCTCTAGGACATGAAGCAGAAGTATGGTAACTCAGAAGACAGAAAGCTGTCTGTTAGTAACCACATTCAGGAAATGTAGATATCCACACATCTGGGAGGGAAGTCAAATATTTACTCACAACCTACACGCACTTCCTTTCCTCTCCACACATATACTTTCACCCACTTTTGATTATTCTCCATGAAGTTCTACAGAAGAAGAGGAAGGGGGAGGGACTGGCCCAAAATGAACTCTGTGGGGGCTGGGGATGCATCTAGAGCCCTTCACCAGATACATCTTCATGTTTCTCAGGTTACAAAACACTGCTTAGAAATCCGGTTCACATCTTTTTGGCATAAACGAAAGACTACATATAATTTTCAAGTGAAATTTTATCCCACATTAGAGAAAATGCTAATGTCATGGTATTTAGTAAGGTGTCTTGATGTACATGAATCATGTCTTCTCTCTCTCTTTTTAACTTTTAAGGCATATGAAACCATCATTCAGCTTCTGCCTAAATGGTATACATTCCTATATACTGGTTTCCTATACATTTTGCTAAACAATTTAATTCTCAGAAATAAGTAAATAACATGGACTTGCCCTGGGATCACTGTGATGGGGCTTTTTGAGCCTTCTTCATCCTAAAATTTGCATAGTATCTATCATATTAGTAGGTGCTTAAAATACTAGCTTTCTTTTAATTTCATACTATACGTTGAAAAGCTCAAACAATGGGCATGACAGCGAAGCCTCTGGGAGTTTATTATTGATGAAGCAGATGGGGTAAGGGGAAGGAGTGACCTTTTTGCCATGCTAGTTCTATCACCTGCTCAGACACCTCCAACAATTGGGAGGAGATGAATTTAACAAAACCAAAATCAATAAGAATGAGTTTTGTTTGATGACCTGCCAATTAATGACAGCTTCCAAATGGTCATTTCTGTTGTATTTCAGACATCTCCCTGTCAAAAACAAGTAATTAGGAATGTATTTACTGGTAGCTCCTGCCAATGCTAGAAGCTTTCATTTGATTCCAGAAATGTATTTTACTCATCTGTCTTCTTAGGAAGCTAGCCAAAATAACGATGAACCAAACATTCCGTCTTGTTGTGATGCAGCTTCAACCGTTTTATTACATCTTTACAAAACCAAGATCAACTATAATACCCATGAAGGACTTTAAATATTTTTTTTTAATGAAATGAAATAAATCTCTGAGCAGCTAACTCATAGAGAATAAAATTCAATAATCAAAATCTTAAGGCAATATGATTCAAAGCATAACCGTTGAATTGCACCTTTTTAGATATTTTAAATAATATCAGCAGGAGGGAATGAGTGATCATATGGAAGCACCAGGAATTCTTTCCAGTCAATATCCATTATAGCTCAAATGGAAACAGTTTAATGAGTACCCTGTGGCATGCTTAGTGATAATCTAGTTTATTTGTCTGCTTGAAAACTAACATTCACGGAGAGAATGTATGAGTTATTTCCTAAATTGTCTGATTCTTATATTTATATAAATATTTTAATATCTTGTTTGAATTATAAAGTACACGATTAGCTAACATGTCCTTATCTATGTGTTACAATGCTTAATGACTGGTTCCGAATGATTATTTCTTATTTTCTTTTCTAGTTCTAACTGAGCCTAGCACACAGTACCATTTAGTGAGAGTACTCTTTAATGCAAATAGCATGTATTGCAAAACTCAATAACAAGTTCATTCCCAGCATAAAGACTCAGGAACAAAAGAGACTCTTGAATAAAAAAGTGTACTATTACAGAAGTCATAAGCTTCCCACACAAAAATCCAAAGCATGAAAAGAATTAGCCAGTTGAAGCTGTGAAATAAAGCATCTACAATAGAAGATAACTTCTGCCTCAAACAGTTAAAAATATTTATTTATTCTTATTTATTTAGCTGCACTAGGTCTTAGTTGTGGCATGTGAATACTTAGTTGCAGCATTTGGATCTAATTCCCTGACCAGAGATCGAACTCAGGCCCCTGGCACTGTGGAGCTCAGAATCCTAGTCACTGGACCACCAGGGAAATCCCTGCCTCAAATGGTTTAAAATTCTCTCTATAGTTCTAATTCTATTAAACAATAATATAAGTTAGTACTGGACAAGGCAACATAAAATTTAGGAGACTATGAGGTGCTAATCTGAACCTCTCAGATTTCCCTCTCATTATTCATTTGTGTTCATAAAAATTCTAAAAAAATTTCAATTATGTAAAAATTAATCAGTGATTTCTAATATCCAAAAAATTCTTGTGTTTTGCTTCCTTTGAAAAATCAAGATCAATCAAATAGGGTATGTGAGAACCATATGTATTAAAGCAATAAAATACCGCTTTGCATCATGCTTTCTATCTTTGAAGAGTTTTATGAGCGGTGACTTGACGGGGAAAATGTCATGATTTCTATTTCTGCTTCCTTTTGTTGAGCCTGAAGTGAGTTAGTGTGTACTTGACAAAAGAGTGCCTAATGAAGCTGTGCAGTAAAGAGAAGCAATTTTATCTTCTGTAAAAATGAATAATTTTGAAGTGTTTTTCATTTTGAGGAGACACAAGGTAAGATGACACAATTTACTGAAGGGTTTGTAGATCGATCTGTCATTAAATGAAGGAAAAAGTCCTGATAACTTTGAAAATAATAGATGAGGCTCAGTTCTCCTGAAAAAGCTTTAATTGGAGTGTATAAAAATTAAGGAAAAATATTGTCAATATGTTCTTTCATTTTAGTTACTAAGTAATTATAATAGATGTGTTCTACAAGAAGTCCAAAATTATACACATTTTTTTTTTATGGGCAAAATCAGTTAAAGTGGAATGCTTAAATTTGAAAATGTATCACTGAATCATTTCTAAAATCCTAAAGCCTTTCAAAAGGCAAAGAAGAAGTAAACAGTAGGTTAATATAAATATTATACTTGAAATTTAATGTTTTATTTCAACATTTATGTATGGTTCATTGTCACTCTGTTCAACATGATGACCATGAGTCATACATAACTCTTACAATTGAAATTAATTTAATCCAATTAAAAATTCAATTCCTCAGTCTCACGAGTCACATTTCAAGTTCATGGTAGTCATGTATGGCTAGTAAGTACATATTGGACAATTCAGGTTTAAAACATTTCAACAGCACAGAAAGTTCTATTGAACACTATTGGTCTACACTGTTATTATTTTTTTTTTTTTAAGAATTAAAGCTTAAGGTATTTTGTATAATAAAAATGCATCTCTGTTTCTGTTTAAGTTACTTTTTTTTAGTCTGTGCACATAATTTTAATCAAATTCTTTGAAAAGTTGCTGCCTATTCTGTAAGTTCATAAGGAAACCATGTATGGTAAACTATATACAATGTTCATTAAAGAGTTCCCTAAATCTCTAAGTATTTTCAAAATATATCTGCTTCCCAAATTATTTTTGAAAATGTTGTTTCTTATTGAGCTGTGAATAATAATAACCAACAAAGTGAAGGCACAGTGTCGATATATTTAAAATAGTAGATGCCGATGAGAAAGGGACTGGTGTTAAGAAAGAACCAGTTAATGTATGTTGGTGGGAAGAAAAAAGTGGAGTATTCTAAGGGATTGAGAAATTGTCATTATTTTAACTTGTAGAAGAACAATTTCAAGTTAGGTCAGCTGCTTTCCAGATTAGTTTCTAGTACAGGAATTCTACATGCAGGTGTAACTTTGACGTTACTGAAATGACATGGCTTTGAATTTCCAAGTAAGCCAACCATGAAGACACAAGTGGATCTTCTGCATTTCTTGCTGGAAATGTTATGCTCATTAAGCTCAAAAGGTGAAGAAAAAGGTGAGGGATGATGGGGAAAGTCAGCACTCTGGAGACTGAGTGAAATTCAAAATGTTAAACGGGAGGAGAGAAGCCAACAAGTATGAAAGGTATCAGTGGGCACTGTCCATTTATCCGAGAAGACCTCTACACACTGTGCAAAAGAACCTGGAGGGACATAAGCTGAGACTGAGAAACAATTACTCAGTAGAGCTACTTAGCAAGAACGTATGGCAATTATACATGATCTATGAATAGATGACAATGTTAGAACTTTCTGGTAATCACAAGCATATTAGAGCAACAATGAAATACCATATTCTGCATATCAAATCTGTGAAGTTTAAAAAATGATAATAGTATCTGAGAGCATTTGGGGAAAAAAGGGTATGTAATATGATGCTGTCGGAGGAGTAAATTGTTGCAGTCTTTATAGAAATCAATTTGTCAATGTACAGCAAAATCCATTAACATTTAAAGGTTGCATATTCACTTTTTATGAATTAGATATGTGTAAACATTTAAAAAGAGGATGTTCAGTACTGTTGTTTTACTGATAAATTAACATGAAAAGCAATCTACATGACAAACCAGCACAGAAACAAATTATATAAATTATGACACAAAGAAATTTGTTGCAGCTATTGATGACCACATTTAGACAGGTATTTAGCAGTGTAGAAAAAAAAATGTTGTATATAAGAAAAACAGGTGCTAAACATATTTACAGGATAACACCAATTTTCTTCCTGAGTGTGTTTGTATACACTATAAACAAAATACTGGATGAAGATACAAGGAAATATTGATTGTTATCTCTCTGTAGCAGATTTATCGGCACTTTAATTTCCTTCTTTGGGTTTTCTATTATTTTAAAAATTCCCCGGAATTAATATGGACTGTGCTTATAATCCCAAATATGTTTTTACCTCATATTTCTATAATTTATAAACAAGTTCATTACATGTAGACCTATTTTTCACATCTGTTCCTTTGGAGACTGAACTGACTTATCTTTGTGTTTTTTATTCTAAGTTCTATAAAATATTTTATGAAAAACAGAAGGTAATGCGGACATATACAACTGACAGACACAACAATAGGTTAACAAACAAATGATGTCCTAATCAGAAAGAATGAGTTTCAGAGAGATTGTCAAAGTGTCCATGAGTGGAAATTCCCTATGGCCTCACTCTCCAGGGCACTGAGTGGAAATTCCCTGTGGCCTCACTCTCCAGGGCACTGGGTCTGGGTATGGACACCTCAGTTAGCACTACTGTCGTTTTAAAGTATCAGCGTTGATTCTGATGAATAAACAATACATGCAAATACAAATACAGTGTTCCTTTGTGCCAGGTACCACATGCTATACACACACTGTATCTTTAGATACCAAGATGGTCATTTTGCATATAAAGAAAGTTATAGAAATTAAATAAAATGTTCAAGGTCTCATGACCAGTATTCACATGACAATATCCCTTAAACTTTCTGGACTTCTAATTAGATTTTTACCTTTTACTTTTTTCAAATGTAAGGATTAATTTCATCATAGACATTTTACTTTTTTTTTTTGAATGAGGAAAGGAATTTCCCTTGTAACCTCAGAACTGTTTACTAACTTACTAACAATGCCTGAATTCCTTTTGATATTTTAAACTATCAGACCACCTAATCTTTTTTGAAAGGTAAAGTCTATTTTAATAAGCCGTGCTGAAAGTAATAAGGAAAATATTTATTATGTGGAAGCCTTTAAAAACTGAAAAAAAATTGTTTTGTTGTCAACGTTATGATGAAAGGTGAATCTTCATAGTAAACAAATTCCGTTTGCCTTATAGCTTTTTGAATGCTTTACCAAACCTTTACCAAATCTGATGAGAATGGTATAGTAATTATGGGTCCACTGGGAAGAATTATTCTCATGGTTGTCATACTTTCCCATGTTGTCATGGCTAGATTAAGCCAAGGATCTAGATTCCATAACCCATGTAACCACAATGATTGTGTGTTAGTTAGTTGCTCAGTCTTGTCCGACTCTTTGTGACCCCATGGACTGTAGCCTACCAGGCTCCTCCATCCATGGTATTTTCCAGGCAGGAGTACTAGAGTGGGTCGTCATTTCCTTCTCCAACCAAAATGATTAAAAGAACAGAAAATTGATCTTATGAGAATGAGGTCCTGTGTAATAATGCACCTTGGAATACAGAAGAAATAAAACCACTCATTACTGAAGATAATGACCAGTTTTCCCTAAATTCACTCAGGAGAATAAAAAGGAGTAACAGAGATGAAAGATTTAAATTCCTTATAAGGATGATTCCTAATAAGGAAGGTTGCTAAGTAAGGGAACAGAAACTTGAAAAGAACTTAAATATTTATCTAAATTTTGATTGTGCAAGTAAGTAGCATATTGATCTCTAGGAATCACCTAATTCTTCAAAAAAATATTACTTGTGTAACTTGTATTACGGTATTCTTGGGTTAGCCTAATCTATGGCATAAATAAGTAAACTGGGTTTTTTTCCCCCAGCTGAGAATACAATGCAACCATGCAAACATGTCTTTTACACTGAACCTCCTAACAGATACTGTTACACTTTATAAACGTGGGAATAGATTTTCAAGGAGATTAAAATTTCTCTGTTTCCCCAAAGACTTTTAAGTAGAACACATCAATTCCAATGTTCTTGCTAAAATATGGTCCCATCTAACAGCAGGGATGAGTGGACCGGAAACTTAGGAACTTCTGTTCCTTCTTGGCAAATTTTCTCAAGATGACACTGAGGTTAACAAGAAATGTGAACATCACTCTAGCGCAAAGCCTGCCTCAGAGAAGCTTCTCCCTGAACTCAAAGCTTGAGTACTTCCTTTAGATGAATGCTGAGTCCCAAACTTCAGATGTAATCTGGTCTCAAAATTCAGATTAACTTTGCCAGTTTATTCAATGGAATTTATACTCGAGAAGGATATTTTCCCCCCCAAACATAAGGGTCACCCTATTACAATGTCACAAGGGAGCAAAAATTACATTTAGGGTTGCTGCTTCTAAGGACAATTTTGTCATGTGTCAGTTCTGACAGTTTTGTTTTCAATTTGTTACTTTTCCCATATATTTTTTAAGTTGATATGTCATATTTTATTCAATTCAATAAATTTTCTATTCCTTCTTTTTTTTTTTGGCCTCACCGTATGCGGGATCTTGGTTCCCTAACCAGGAACTGAACTCGTGTTCCCTGCAGCGGAAGTGGGGAGTTGTAACCACGGGACTGCCAGGGAAGTTCCCTCTGACACAATAATTGAATATTAAAATACATTTGCAAAAATAAAACCCAATTATTTTACTTTGGTGGCTCTTCTTCTTGAAACAATAATATATCAGAATATCAATGTGTACCAGGATGTCTTTTGAGGAAGCTGCAAATAAAATTCTTTCTGGGATGAAGGAAGCCACAAATAAATTAAAACTAGTGATCCTTTTACTTGAGTGATAATTGACTCAGGTCATGCTTGACTGAAAACCTCTGAAAGGAAAAATGTGAGAACATTCCTCCTTTCACAGGAATCAACTTGGCCTCTCCCAGGGCTCAGCCTCTTGTCTAAGAGTTCTGTCAGGATGTCTTTATGCTGCCTGCACATAAGGATATGTCTCTGCTCTGTTCACAGTACAGGTTTGTTTCTGGAAAATCTGCCTTGATTTAACAGTTGGCTGGAATATTACCTCCCACAAATTGTCAGTGAACAAGGAGAAACAGCCATGGAAGATTCACTGTCTTTACCAAACAGAACTGCCACAAATGAATGTCATTCTAAACTGTAATTATAAGATACCCCCTATAATGTTTCCAGCCAATCCACTGCTCTGAAAAGTCTAATTTGCACTGCATTTGCTTTCTACATTTGAGAGATGACATAACTAAACAGATGTAGCACAAGTCAAGAACAAACAGCATACACATGTGATAAATTAAGTCTACCGCTATAAGGAAATAAAAGAGGAACAAGACCTTTGAACAAAAGGGAAAGGAATGATCTAATCTTGAGATGTATTATATTGTAACCTCTTGCTTTACATGAACACATCCAGGACACAAATAATAATCACCTTTGGTACTACCACACCCAAGCAACATTTAGGGCTATTCTTGAAATATAGGGAGGTTTCTAAAAACAGAAGCTTTCAAGAAATGGCTATTTACATGATCAGAACTACTACTAATAGCAGTTACATTTTTGATTTTTAATATGATGACCTGCTGCCCAAGTAACATATATGTTTTTATTCTAAAAATATAAACTGCACTATAAAGGCAAAAGTGATTTAAACCAAAAAATAAACTACTTTTTGTGGTAGGTATGGCTCCATCAATATTTTTTAACCTCAATTTCTATACTTTTTAAAATAAATCTTCCTTTAGACTCTCAAATAATTGTATAATAACTTGTTAAATATAGAATGGCACAAAGCTGTTCTTTTGCTGAGAACTTTATGTAACTAAACAAAGTCATACAGCTTTCAGTCAAATAACTTGTCACTCTTTTAAGTTCTTCTTCCTGTTAATAAAAAAATATATATCTGTACAATCCAACTATTTCAAAGAATCCAAGCTTTCTTGGCTTGGCTATTAATTTCATTCCTCCTAAATTATTAGTTCAACACTACCAGAGAGATAGCAAATGCCAATTAGACTTATAAGCCAAACAATATAATTAAGAAGCAGCAATTAGCCTAAATCAACCTCCATTCAATTTACCCCTACAGCACTCAGACTCTGTGATTACCCATCTTCTACATACTGGGAATTTGTTGGATCCTGTGGACAACGACAAATGCATCTGACAGGCCCACTTTCACCGGGTGATTGGTTGAACTTATCTGTGTGACCAAGACAGGAATCTGGAAAAGAAAAAGCATATTGTTATGAGTTAGATTTGAATTTCATTCAGGGGTAGGGGTGGGGAATGTGATCATCCCGTTTAATGGATAAAATTAGATGATGGAGATGAAAGGACAGAGAGAATAGGAAATAGTAAAGAAAAAAGACATAAATATCTGAAAATAACATCTGTTTAGAGCTATTTGATGAGTTAAAGTGACAAGGGGGTTCCTAGTCCTATAGATGGGCTATTTGATAATGAAAGTAACAGATTCTCAGAGAATCAAATGAATGTTGAATGCTGAAAATTTATTACACATACAAGCACACCATGAATGCATGCTATCATTTCAGAAATACAGATTTTTTTGGTATCATTTGTTTTCCCTAAAGACTCTATTATATATTCACTTTCATAGTTTAAAATAATCCTTGTTTTCAAGTGGCCTTGTAGATATAAAATGTAGGGAAAGATAATAGTGTGCTCTTAACTATATATTATTAACATACATTTGATTATTACATTGATTAAAATTAATATTAATAGATTAAGTTAAATTAATATTAATATAGTTGATTAATATACAGTGAAATTTGGCAATTGTTTGTTAATGGATGTCAAACTTCACTATCCTAGGTAAAACTCATATGGAAAACACATTATTATGGGTCAGTTTAAGGTCATATCTCCTAAATTTAAATCTCAATAGAACCAAAATCTGAATATTATAGACATCTATAATGCATTCATTTTTAAGAATTAGGACACACTGAGAATATACTAAACATGATACAACAGTAGTAAGACAAATTCTTACTACTAGTCATTTTTTATAGATTAAGAAAAGAATCATCAGAGGTATGATTGCTATTTTTACTACCAGTTTTATAGAGGAAAAATAGGGGAATGAACAATTCCATTCACCATTACAATGAAAAGAATAAAATACTTAGGAATATATCTACCTAAAGAAACAAAAGACCTATATATAGAAAACTATAAAATACTGGTGAGAGAAATCAAAGNACACACACACACACACACACACACACACACACACACACATAGTTTCTGGGATGCATATACATTATATTAACACATGTTAAGCATACTTGCATATACAGCAATAGCCATAACAGCAAATCACTTCATACCTAAATGGCAATTGTTTCACTGTTCAGTTCTTTTTGGCTTTCTCCTTTTCCCTCAAATTATTTATTTATTTTTCCTATAAATTTTACAAGCTCACCAAGTGTTCATCTTTTAATACTTTCAGGATGATTAACATGAATGAAGGATCATTACAGTTTAAGTAAGAGAAATAGTCCTCAAAGAAATTTTAAAAATGCATTTAGGTTGCCAGTTAAACCTACAACTAATTGGCAATGATTTATTAATTGTGCATTCTGCCACAGAAACAGTAAATGTTACACTAAGGAACATTAGGATGAAATACTTACATGGTAGAAGAGATTAAAAAGTAATTTTACCTAATAAACAGTAAAGTTCCTCTATATATACTTCCTCTAAAATTTGCTGCAGGATGAGATAATAAGTATTGGTATTCAACCATGAAAATGGATAAAGTAGACTGACTCTAAAGTGAGACATGTATTCCTCTATGGCCATGTAAAAAGACTGACGACTTTTCTTTTTAATCATATTGTCTGAAACCTCCCATGAACTGGTGAAAAAAAAAAATCAAATTTACAATAGTCACAAAATGGATCACTTCCTTTCCGAGTCTGTATCTGAAGTAACAATAAATTCAAAATATAATAGCAGAAGAAAGATGAAACAAGTTAGAGAAATGCAACTCCTAAAATATGATAGTATACTAGGACAGGCAGCATAAAGAACTGTAAGAACTCTGGTTTCAAATCTGTAGTGTTTTTGGAAAATTTTTGTGTGTGTGTGTGTGAACAGGCAGTTTCCTTGTTACATTATCAACAGACCAAGAATTTCAGGTCTGTACTATAATCAAGAGCTCTCCTGGTGGCTCAGTGGTAAAGAATTCACCTGCCAATGCAGAAGACCTGGCTTTCATCCCTGGGTTGGGAAGATCCCCTGGAGAAGGAAATGACAACCCACTCCAGTATCCTTACCTGGGAAGTCCCATGATACAGAAGCCTGATGGGCTACAGTCCATAGGGTTGCAAAAGAGTTGGACACAACTTAGTGACTAACAGGGCTTCCCTGGTGGCTCAGATGGTAAAGCATCTGCCTGCAATGCGGGAGACCTGGGTTTGATCCCTGAGCCGGGAAGAACCCCTGGAGAAGGAAATGGCAACCCACTCCAGTATTCTTGCCTGGAAAATCCCATGGATGGAGCCTGGTAGGCTACAGTCTATGGGATCACAAAGAGTCGGACACGACTGAGCAACTTCACTTCACTTCACTTCTTAGCAACTAACAATAATAATTGTAATGCAAACAAATATCACTATTCAGTGATAACTTAAAAAAATATACTGAATCTGGGTTCTATTATGACAGCTAGTTATTCCTATTAACAGAACAGAAAATGGTAAGTTGATTTTTCCAAATTCCATTAATCTGAGAAAGGATTTTCTATCACGATTTTCACTTCTGTACAACTTCTCTTCAATTTTTAAAAAGTTAACAAAATAGGGTCTTTCCTGGTGGCTCAGTGGTGAAGAATGCCTGCCAATGCAGGAGACACTGGTTCCATCCCTGATCCTTGAAGATCCCACATGCGGGCAGAACCACTAGGCTTGGGTGCCACAACTATTGAGTCTGTGCTCTAAAGCCTGAGAGCCACAACTGCTAGGTCCACGTGACAACTGCCGAAGCCTGCATGCCCTAGAGCAGGTCCTTGGCCACAAGAGAAGCCACCACAATCAGAAACCTGCGCAGCACAAGTAGAGAGTAGCCCCTGCTCTCCGCAGCTAGGGGAAAGCCCTCACAGCAACAAAGTCCTGGCACAGCAATAAATAAAATAAATAAATAAAATTATTTAAAAAATTAGAAAATAATTTTAGTTCTGTATATTTAATCAGAACAGGATTACAAAATTATACTCCTTTATGTTCTTCCAATTTCATTAGCTCTATAGCTTAACTCCTGACTTTATGGGACTATAATTGTGTGATATATTGGAGTCTGATGGAAAGATTATTAAAAAGCAAACATTAAAACGTATTTATTGAAATGAAAGAAATGAGAAATAGATCTGTGACTTGTTGTACATAATCTTCTTGGGAAAGAAAAGAACGTTGAGGGGTCCTAGGGTCACCACATTAAAGAATGTTGTTCTGGATTGTCCATATGAAGCTCTGTAACCTCGGGCATATCAATTAACCTTTCTGTCTGCATAGCTATAAAATCAAGGTAATTGTGCATGACCTAACTCCATAACCAAGCCACACACATTTACTAAACATCTTCTATGTGCCAGTGCCTTCGTGAAAGGATAAGAATATAAGATACTGCTGAAGAATTGAAAACTATCATGCATGTGAAAGCACTTTGTCAAGGATAATACATTAGGCAAACAACTATGTTACACTATCAAAATTATAAATGCTTTTCTAGAAAGGCCAGGAGCACCTAGCTGTCACCTCAAATGGGCAGGAGGATCTTTATTGTGGCAAATTTTACAAGCAGAACCTTGCCTTAGAAAAATAAAATACAAGACAGTTATCAGGAAGAAAAAAGTAGAATAGAAAATAAGTAACTGGTTTTTAACCAGGAAGGAGAAAGGAGAGCAAGGCAAATGATAAAGCAATGACTTCTTTTAGAACTCTAAATTCACAAGGACGGATAGTCTGGGAATATCAAGAAAGTATTAAAATTGCCTCTTAGCTTAATACTCTCATGACAAAATAGGAAAATCATAATGGAAAATTTCTCTTCAGTTAAATAAAGAAAAGAAAAGGACATTAAAAAGTATCAACCTTGCTACAAAGAGAGAATAGGAAAAATAAACTGTTACTATGCAATGTGAGACACCCATTGAGAACAGCATAAATAAAGATGACAATTTTGATAATAAGGTTTAGAGAGAGAGACCACAATAAGAACACAAACCTCTGTTTTGACAAAGCCTACAGTTAGTGAGATTTCAGATTCTAGACTTTCTGACTCTTCATCTTTCCAGAAATTTTACCACTGTTAGTTACAAAGTTGAAAATAACATTGCATAACATTACTTGGCAGTTCCAGCAATACACTGGATTATAATGAAAACTAGAAATGCATAAGTCCCTTTAAGCAACATTCTGTCAGATTCCAAGGAGCGTGATGTAAGGAGCGGGTGGGCTATGATATCAAAACAGCTTTGGGTGAGGATGCAACAAGCAGAGTAGATCTTCTCTTCCATTCTATGTTCACTGTTGCCTCAAGTAAATGATTAATTCCACATGGGAGAATTCTTCAAAGGAATGGAAACATTTAACATGGTTATGAGATTTCCAAAAGTTGGCTTATTTAACTGAAACATAACCATCCCTCACTTTATAGAAAAGATAGATTTCAGAAGACGTGACCAAAGTGAATCCTTTTAAAATCATTGGCATCATTTTTAGAGTCAGGGATTCATTTCCCAAGGGAAAAATAACCCTTCAGTTGGAAATAAGATGGTGAGTCAGTATTGCAGTATTATAAATACTCATTAAGACATGGTCACTAATGCCCATTATCAATTTACATTGTCAGAATTTCTCTCATGACTAGTGACTGCCTAAAACATCATTTCTGATACTTCTGAAAGTTTACTCTTAAATTCTTTGCTGCCTCTCCCAAAGTTTAGGTTGTCTAATAGATCTTAATTACATCGTCAACAGAGCTTTAACTCAAACATTCTATTATTCTAATTTAGACATTCTGTAAATTTAAGGTTACAATCTAGTCAATTTCTATTCTCTGTCAACTTGGGGAAATGAAACAAAGTTTAAATTTCCTTATTCATTCCGCCACTTAGATCTCTAATTAATCTTTCCTGTGAGCATGCTTAGTCCCTTCAGTTATATCCGACTCGTCAGGACTCTATGCGCTGTAGCCGACTAGGCTGCTCTGTCCATGGGATTCTCAGGCAAGAACGCTGGAATGGGTGGCCATGCTGTCCTCCAGGGGATCTTCCTGACTCAAGGATCGAACCTGTCTCTCCTGTCTCTCCTGCATTGCCAGTAGATTCTTTACCTCTGAGTCACTGGGGAAGCCCTAATCTTTCCCTTCAGGTAGGAATAAACACTAGCCAAAGGACTTGTGGACTCAGCTGTTCTGGAACACTCTCAGTATTGGGTCATCAAGCCACACAAATCTCCATATCTATTAGCACTTTGAAATTAGAGTCAAAAGATGTCACAGAAGTTGATGAGGCAAAAACAAATAATATAAACATAAACAATCAGATTTAGATGAAAATCTTTCCAATTGGGAATATTTTATTTTCTCAGAGATATTTCATTATACTATCACAAGAATATAATTATTTAATAATTTTAATGAAATTCAAGAGTCATAATGCCAAAGATATCAGAAGGCAAAAATAAAACCCCAAAATAACCAGTGTTATCTAGAAGATTTTTTAAATTGTATTTTTTTTTAATAAAGCAAAAGAAATCAAGAGGTGAGAAAATGACTTGAGGTTCATGAATGTTAAATGCCCTTTTCTTGACACTTGGAGAAAATGATAGGTCAAATGTCAAAGGGAAAAGAACTCATCAATATATTATTACTTACTTCTTTATATCCAAAGATGATGCGTCCATCCATGAGGAGGGTTGCTTGGAATGTGAAGCTTCCCAAGTTGTAGTTATCCTGGAGATGAACATGGTCCCATTGGACAACAAGTGCTGTGCCTGTAAACCCCATTGGAACAGAAGAAAGGCGATGAGAAAAATAAATTGATCAGTTCTGGTGAGAATCTTCACAAAAGCATGGATCTAGCTTTCTCATCTAGTAGTTGCGCTACTTGAATTGTACATAGTTAATTGGAATTCTGTTACTGAAATAGCATTTGGGATATTTATAAAGAATTGAGTATTCTCTAAATCTAACCTCATACTGAGGTTAATATTGAGCCCAGTATGGGGGAATTTTGCCTTAGGAAGTCCATTAATGTTAATGGGTTTACTGTCTGCTTAAATTTCCAAGAGCCACTTTCAAAATGCAACCCAAGTGACTTGAATGAACTTCAAATACATTTGACAAATGCTGAGAGAGAAAGGAACACATTCGGGGAAGCTAGCATCACTTATAACAGACTTGAAGATATCTCTTCCAAATTTACGATTATACTCTTCCATGCTGAAGAAATGTCTTTAACACTAATGGGAATTTTCCTCTTTTCTTCACAATGCTTGCATTTCTGTCTTTGTAGTATTGCTTCTAGAAGGTTGCAAGGTAGCTTTAAGTGCCCCAGGCTAAGATTTCTGAAGCCCCCTTGAAGTACACTGGGATGAATCTTCAGTGCTATATACCACAGTCTGATAAGTCAATCTGCCAATGCTTACTGTAAAATTAACATGAAATATTAATTGAAACACAGCTTAATAGCCACCAATGAGACAACAAGGATGAATCTGGAGGGGCATTAAGCTAAGTGAAATAAGCCAAAAAGAGAAAGAGAAAAACTGCATGGTATCACGTTCATGTGAAATCTTAAAACAAAGCAGGGACTAGAGTCTGGGGCAAACAGAAATGTAAGAAAAGGATACCAACTTTCATTGATATAACAAATAAGGTCTGAGGATCTGATGTATAACACAGTGACTACAGCGTCTGGCACTGGAGGTATGTGTGCTTGCTCAATCGCTCCAGTCATGTCCAATGCTGTGACTCCATGGACTGTAGCCTGCCAGGCTCCTCCGTCCATGAGATTCAATTCTCTACAAGAATACTGGAGTAGATAGCCATTCCCTTCTCCAGGGGAATCTCCCTGACCCATAGATCTAACCCATGTCTCCTGCATTACAGGTGGATTTTTTTTATTGTTGAGCCACAGGGGAAGCCCAACACTGTATATATAATATAATCAAAATTTACTGAGAATAAAACCTAAAGAGTTCACATCAGAAAAACAAAAGGTACATATGTGAGGGGATGAATACGTTAGTTAATTTGATGGTAGACATTCTTTTCCAGTGTATACATATATCAAATTATCACATTGTACACTTTAAATACAGAAAAATATTTGTTTCTTTGAAGTAAAACTTTGTAAGTAAAAACATTATTTTCGACTTTTACCTTGGTATGGTTAAGTAGTACCTAAGACAGCCCTGTTTTAAGGGAAAACCCATGTCTCTTCCTTTCATGGGCATCTCTGTATCTCTAGTACTATTTTTTGTTTTTTTAAACTGGAAAAGGCAAGAGGACAGTAATAGCCAGGACATTTTCCAAAACTGTAGAAGTAAAAGGGTCTTCTGATCATAAAATGCCTCTTAAAAATTGCTTCTTTTCCTTCACACGTGTCCACACCTTTCAAGATCTGGTCTTCTCCTAATTCCTATCCTTGCCAATTTCTATCTTCGCTAATTTCAATCAGCACTTTGATGGTGCAGAGAAAACACCGAATTGGCAGGCAGATGATCTCGACTTGGGTCCTGCCTCTTAAACGTTTTGTGTGACCTTGGACACAATCTGCTTGAACCTGTATCTTCTGCAACATAGGAAGACTAACTTTCACTTTCTAGAGATTTCTGCATTCAGCTCCCAAATACATAGTTTCTGCAAATTCTTGTGCGTAAAAGAGGTCTACCTCTTTCTGAGTAATTAAATATTTTTCATGCAAATTCTGATGATGATATTCTCCATGTATTATTATAGCGGGCTTTTAAAAATAACACTAAAACGTGGGAATAAGTTTCATATTACGTCCTATCACAGCTCCTCCAACATTTGTTAATTTAAGTGGTTCTGCTGGTAAGATTGCTGTTGTTTAGTCGCTAAATAGTGTCTGACTCTGTGACTCCATGGAATGTAGCCCACCAGGCTCCTCTGTCCATGGAATTCTCCAGGCAAGAATATTGGAGTGGCTTGCCATCCCCTCCTCCAGGTGATCTTTTCGGCCTAGGGATGGAACCCCTGTCTGCTGCCTCTCCTGCCTTGGTAGGTGGATTCTTTACCACTTAGCCACAAGAGAAGCCCATGAGTAAGATTAGTTGAGTGTAAATGTTGTCTTTAAATTTTAAAATTACCTACATCTATTTTGTTTTATGAAATAATCAATATTTCAAATTTCACCTGTTATTAAATCTAAAACCCTATAGTCCACAGGTTAAGGAGAGCGGCTTCTAGAGCTACAATCTTATATTACTCTTAGCAGACAATGATCACATATTGTTCTCTAGGTAGCACCTAACACAGGAAGCAACTAGGTAAGTGAAGCAAAAAACATTTTCTTTGGTCAGCTCTGATGTAGGAGAATAATCTGTCAAGAGCAAGCCTTGGACTCAAGCATGGAATTTACCAAAGAGCTGGGTTAGAGTGGTGCATCTCTTGGTTTATGATTGACAATCATATGTTGTTTCTCTGATGATGGACACAAAATCTAATGGCACAGTTCCTCCTGGTGGAGCTGAAGTTGCTAAGTTCATGTGACAGACTTTATGAGTTGCTGCACCATCCTATGTGCTCATTGGAACTGAGCAGCTGGAACTTAGTACTGCTAGGGTGACCATACTTTCTGATCAGTAGTGGATGCCAATTTTTTAATCTCCAAAATTAAACAAGGCAAGTAGGCTGATCTAGGGGCATTTAAGGTCACAGTTAACTCCAAATTTTCTGATTCTATGTTTGATTAGGTTTATGATTTCAGTAAGAATTATGCTTCTAGTCTGCTTTTCATGAGCCATCAAATTATTTTTCTAATAAAAGATTTAGTTTTATAACTTTTCTAGTTCTTGTGTATTAATATTCTGTGACTTCCTTACACTCCAGTAGTTATCTAGGCTGGCTATCATATCTGGAAGCATCGTCTGATTTTTATTTATTTATTTTTATTTTTATTTTTTTTGAATCTAAATTAATTTATTTTATTTTTATTTATTTATTTATTTATTTTTCATCTCAGGTGTACATGAGTTTGCAATCTTGAAACCCCCCCCCCCACCTCCCACTCCACATCAACTCTCTGGATCATCCCCGTGCACCAGTCCCAAGCATCCTGTATCCTGTACCGAATATAGACTGACGATTTGTTTCCCACACGACAGCACACATGTTTCAGTGCCATTCTCCCGAACCTCCCCTTCCCCCTTAAAGTCCAAAAGTCCATTCCATGCATCTGTGTCTCTTTTGCTGTCTCATATACAGGGTTATCATCACCATGTTTCTAGATTCCATATATATGAGTTAGTATACTGTATTGGTGGTTTAATACTTGCAGAAATTTTCTTAGAAGAAATGTTCTAGACTGCTGCTGTCTCCTTTAGAGAAGTTTTGCTTTCCTAAAATGTTGAATTTCCCATCCTTAAGCACTCCTTCAATGATCCTAACCAATCAGAATTGGAAATATTTCAGTAAGTTGCTCTGGTATGAAAGGACTTTGTGAAGATCCTTACAATATTGAGAAGTGCTTCTGTCATTTAATAAAATACAGAAATTGCTAGCTTTTGTTATTATATTATAAGAGCTCAGTATTCCCATTGCTTACTACACAGAAGATATTTCAATAAAGTAAAAATAAAATAGTTCTTGATTATTTGTACTGTCACAAGTCTCAGAATTAAAAATCACTTTATATACTTAATTTTTTAATTTATTCATTCATTGTATAATTACAGAGGACCGACTGTGTATTGAGTTCTTGTGCCAAATATGCAAGAGAAAATCATTTCTTATAAATAGCCACTGCCCTTTAGAATTCACTTGAAGTGGCACTTATCAATTTTTCAAAATCATTTTAATAAAAGTAAAATTTAACTATGGAGCTACTTAGGCACAAGATATGTGAGAGAGTGTATGGGGAAGGAGACAATATGTTTTATGGTTTTGATGTTAATGATATAAAAACTTGAGCATCAGAAGCTTGTGTCCATGACTAAATGTCCCCAACATAAGTGACAAAGTGACAAAGCTTGGAAAATACTCAACTTTCTTAACTACATAGGGTAGATTCCTTAGGTGATTCAGGAGATAAGCTTCAGATAAGTTGCTCACTGTAGCTCTGTCTAAAGTATACTCAAAATCTTTTTGTATATCTTTGACCCTTTGTACCTCAATTTCCTTTAAGTGGGAGGACAGAATATAACAGTTCTTAACATAACAGAAGGAAATAATTATTATGGTTAACATTTAGAGTTAACTTCATTTACTGGAGCACACTTTGGTGTTATTCAAATTGTTTGAAATTTATTTCTCAAAGTGCACATCTGAATGTGTTTAGTTGTCTTCCTCTTTTGCTATTTTGACTTGTATAATGGCTTTATCACACTGGTCAGATCTCTTTCAGCAAAGTGATGTCATGTTCCCAAAGCTGAGGTCACCAGTAAGTCTATGCTACCCTATGGTTAATAGGGAGACCTTGGTTATTAAGGCAAGATAAGAGGAGAAATAACTCTGTTCAGGCCACATGCTTCTATTTTTTTAAAAGATGATTCTTATTTGAGCAAATAAATAATATTTTTATATTTTAAAGAGTACAGAAATGTCTATTTTTAAGTTTCCAAAACAAACTCTCTTTTCCTATAATTTCTTTTTCTATCATAGTTACAGCTTTCACTACGATGTAGACATGAAAATTCATTTATGTTTTTAGGAACATAAATTTCTTACTTAGGTTTGGGGGCATTTAGTGACAACTCAACTGAAGTGACACAGTCTATGTCTTCCTTGACTATTTCATGTGTCCCCCTAAAGAAGTAGCAGGGATAGACTGTTGTCAGTATATACGATAAAACTTAACAGCTCTATTTCATATTTCAAAGTCAGGAAAACTTTCTCCTTCAGTGAATTTTGTTGTTCAGTTGCTGAGTTGTGTCTGACTCTTTTGCAACCCCAGGGACTGTAGCCACTGGGCTCCTCTGTCTGTGGGATTTCTGTACTGGACTGGGTTGCCATTTCCTTCTCTAGCGGATCTTCCCTACCCAGGGATCAAACTCACATCAACTTGGCGGGTGGATTCTTTACCACTGAGCCATCTGGGAAGGCCAAGTGAATTTTAATTATTCACTATCCTATATTTTCTGGAGAAGGAAATGGCAACCCACTCCAGTACTCTTGGCTGGAAAATCCCAAGGACGGAGCAGCTTGATAGGCTACAGTCCATGGTATTGCAGAGTCAGACATGACTGAGTGACTTCACTACTACAATATCCTATATTTTCAAAACATACAAATAGTTTATAAGTTTTAGAATTTAACATCAATATATTCTGTCACTTGTCTCTACCTAAAAATCAGAACTAAAAAATTTTCCTTATTTACTTCTTTTTAGTAGGAAGGACTTACTTCAAATAACATCAAATAAATGTGTTTGCTCTGTTCAAAACAATGTTTGCTGCANTCCATGCATCTGTGTCTCTTTTGCTGTCTCATATACAGGGTTATCATCACCATGTTTCTAGATTCCATATATATGAGTTAGTATACTGTATTGGTGGTTTAATACTTGCAGAAATTTTCTTAGAAGAAATGTTCTAGACTGCTGCTGTCTCCTTTAGAGAAGTTTTGCTTTCCTAAAATGTTGAATTTCCCATCCTTAAGCACTCCTTCAATGATCCTAACCAATCAGAATTGGAAATATTTCAGTAAGTTGCTCTGGTATGAAAGGACTTTGTGAAGATCCTTACAATATTGAGAAGTGCTTCTGTCATTTAATAAAATACAGAAATTGCTAGCTTTTGTTATTATATTATAAGAGCTCAGTATTCCCATTGCTTACTACACAGAAGATATTTCAATAAAGTAAAAATAAAATAGTTCTTGATTATTTGTACTGTCACAAGTCTCAGAATTAAAAATCACTTTATATACTTAATTTTTTAATTTATTCATTCATTGTATAATTACAGAGGACCGACTGTGTATTGAGTTCTTGTGCCAAATATGCAAGAGAAAATCATTTCTTATAAATAGCCACTGCCCTTTAGAATTCACTTGAAGTGGCACTTATCAATTTTTCAAAATCATTTTAATAAAAGTAAAATTTAACTATGGAGCTACTTAGGCACAAGATATGTGAGAGAGTGTATGGGGAAGGAGACAATATGTTTTATGGTTTTGATGTTAATGATATAAAAACTTGAGCATCAGAAGCTTGTGTCCATGACTAAATGTCCCCAACATAAGTGACAAAGTGACAAAGCTTGGAAAATACTCAACTTTCTTAACTACATAGGGTAGATTCCTTAGGTGATTCAGGAGATAAGCTTCAGATAAGTTGCTCACTGTAGCTCTGTCTAAAGTATACTCAAAATCTTTTTGTATATCTTTGACCCTTTGTACCTCAATTTCCTTTAAGTGGGAGGACAGAATATAACAGTTCTTAACATAACAGAAGGAAATAATTATTATGGTTAACATTTAGAGTTAACTTCATTTACTGGAGCACACTTTGGTGTTATTCAAATTGTTTGAAATTTATTTCTCAAAGTGCACATCTGAATGTGTTTAGTTGTCTTCCTCTTTTGCTATTTTGACTTGTATAATGGCTTTATCACACTGGTCAGATCTCTTTCAGCAAAGTGATGTCATGTTCCCAAAGCTGAGGTCACCAGTAAGTCTATGCTACCCTATGGTTAATAGGGAGACCTTGGTTATTAAGGCAAGATAAGAGGAGAAATAACTCTGTTCAGGCCACATGCTTCTATTTTTTTAAAAGATGATTCTTATTTGAGCAAATAAATAATATTTTTATATTTTAAAGAGTACAGAAATGTCTATTTTTAAGTTTCCAAAACAAACTCTCTTTTCCTATAATTTCTTTTTCTATCATAGTTACAGCTTTCACTACGATGTAGACATGAAAATTCATTTATGTTTTTAGGAACATAAATTTCTTACTTAGGTTTGGGGGCATTTAGTGACAACTCAACTGAAGTGACACAGTCTATGTCTTCCTTGACTATTTCATGTGTCCCCCTAAAGAAGTAGCAGGGATAGACTGTTGTCAGTATATACGATAAAACTTAACAGCTCTATTTCATATTTCAAAGTCAGGAAAACTTTCTCCTTCAGTGAATTTTGTTGTTCAGTTGCTGAGTTGTGTCTGACTCTTTTGCAACCCCAGGGACTGTAGCCACTGGGCTCCTCTGTCTGTGGGATTTCTGTACTGGACTGGGTTGCCATTTCCTTCTCTAGCGGATCTTCCCTACCCAGGGATCAAACTCACATCAACTTGGCGGGTGGATTCTTTACCACTGAGCCATCTGGGAAGGCCAAGTGAATTTTAATTATTCACTATCCTATATTTTCTGGAGAAGGAAATGGCAACCCACTCCAGTACTCTTGGCTGGAAAATCCCAAGGACGGAGCAGCTTGATAGGCTACAGTCCATGGTATTGCAGAGTCAGACATGACTGAGTGACTTCACTACTACAATATCCTATATTTTCAAAACATACAAATAGTTTATAAGTTTTAGAATTTAACATCAATATATTCTGTCACTTGTCTCTACCTAAAAATCAGAACTAAAAAATTTTCCTTATTTACTTCTTTTTAGTAGGAAGGACTTACTTCAAATAACATCAAATAAATGTGTTTGCTCTGTTCAAAACAATGTTTGCTGCAACTCATTTATTATATTCCCTAAGACATGTTAATAAATGTTAGTTAAATGAGCAAATGAATGAATGAATGCATGAGTGACATTTAAGCATATACTTTATCCACTTACTATAGTATTAATTGGTGCAGTATAACATTTGTTACCTCAGGCTATTTGCATCAAACAGTTAACAAATCCAGTCTAAACCCAAGATTACAAAAATATTAATATGAATCTGATGATCGGTGTTTATAAGTATACATTCAGTAAAATATAGGCTAAACAACACATACCATTATCAAAATATCTGACAGTTGAATTTCTGGATACACTGGGATCAAAATTTGCCATTAAAGGTGCTATGTACTGTGTGGCTGTTAGCATTCGGTGCACAACTTCACCAGTGTATATGAAACCTGTAATTAGAAAAATAGGAACTTGTTAAGAAAAAAACTGAATATTTTAGTTAAAATACCCCGACTCAACTTCAGTTACATTTTGAAAAAAAAAATCACAGTAGCTAAAAAAAGAAACATAATTAATATCTTAATATCTGATCAGCAATAGTTGAGTCTGGATTAATATGGTAGCAGAGTAGTAATCAGAAACCTATTATATGCACAATTTTAATTGTGGGAAAGTGACTACTATCCAGAGAGGTTATTAGGGTGAAAAGGCTAGTATAGTACTGTAAGTAATCCAAACGTTAAATCTGTCTTTAGTAATGCCTTGGTATTTTTATACTAGTCAAACAGGTAAGTTCAGTTTACAAATGAATGTATTCTCACGATGTTCAGTTACACATTCTTAATCTCAGTTTAGGACATTTTAGAATTCACACATACATATATTTAATACTAAAATGCAGAAAGTATTTTGAACCATCTATTCAAAGTTGAAAGGAGGCTAAGCACTCATGGATAAACTTCACATTTCTCAGATTGCTCAAGTAGCACCGTATCAAGGAGTTAGTCTATATGTTTGCAGATAAGATGGTACACGATTGATAATGCACAAATACCTCTCTATTTAGAGTTATCGATGTCAGCCTATTCGAGCTATTGGATAACGAGAGGGAATTTACTAGGAGAACTTCATCTTGAATTAAATTTCAATAGCTCCCATGTTACAACTCTACCCACTTTCAATTATTCATACTGGGTTTATTTACTTTGTGGATTATCCATGACAAATTGTTAATCCTGTACTGGCTTCTGGCCTCCAAGGTCTTTAGCTGCCTAAAAGGAGAGTCAGCTCAGGGAATACTAATTTCTAATATTAAACTAGGAAGTTCACAATTAAGAACATATAAAAACATACATATACACACATTATTACAAAATAAAATTCAAAGCAAGTTGTTTGTGACAATGCAATTGTAATGTTTAGGTAATCATAAGTTAACTACATATCTGGGGTTACTATAGATCATTTTTGTATTAATATTTCATAAGAATTAATTTTAGAAAAACCAGAATTTTTAAAAACCCACAAAGTTATGTTGAATTTAAACCCCTAAAAGTGTAAAACTTTTATCTCACTTCATGGTCTGAATAAAGCTTTCATTAGCATATCATGGCCCTCACTGTTTCAAATTCTCTATTGCAATTTCAAGTAAGTTACTGGAGAATTAAATCTGTAGTTTATTATTGTTGTTTAGTTGCTAGGTCATGTCCAACTCTTGTGAGACGCCATGGCCTGTAGCCCTCTGGGCTCCTCTGCCCATGGAATTTTCCAGGCAAGAATACCACAGTGGGTTGCCATTTCCTTCTCCAGAGGATATTCCTGACCCAGTCTCCTGCATTGGCAGGCAGATTCTTTATCACTGAGCCACCAGGGAAGCCCTAAACCTGTAGTTATTTAGTTTGAAATCAATTGCTGTCTTTCCAGCAGTGTCTTCTTTCCTTTGACTTCCTTTTTATTTTTCACCAAAGGGATAATTTAATCATAGCCATTCAGCTTTTAAAAAGATACTTAAACTGGTATGATATTAAGCATGTTATAGTCATCAATTACTCTTTGTTTCTCATTCACCACAAACAAAAAAACTTTCAAAATAAATTCCCAGTGTCTTGAGCAGAACTTTGTAATTTGCAATATCACACAGCTCAAGTGTACTAAAAGATGACACTAGCGTGAAACAGTCATTGCTTTTATTTGATTTCCCTGTAGATTCTCAGAGTCACACTCTCAGTGTTCAAAGTCCAACATCCTTAAAATTATAAAGATGAAGAGTGACTATTTTTCAGAGTCTGTGATTTTTTTCTCTTATCCTCACCAGTGTGCCTTTTACCATTTCACCATTAAAAGGAATACAACAATTCTATAAATGTAATCTTTTAAGAAAAAGATTGATTTACACACTGAAAGTGTTCTTTCAGGGTCAATATCTCTGGATAGTTATTCTTCTACTTTAAATTTTCCATGTACTAATAAGAGAAACTGATTGATTTAAAGAATAAGGAGAGCAGTAATTCAAGGCAGTAAGATAATTTTAAATCAATACAATATTTATTCACTGAAAGAACTGCAGTAAGAAATTGCAGCAGCAATTCCTAAAAACAGAATTGAAAAATGCAGTCATAAAAGATTTCAGATACATAATTCTCACTATTAGTTTTTAAAATAAATAAGATTACATTTATTTTATAGATTTCCCAAAACGTTATTATCCATTCTATATAACCCCGTTTTCAGATCACAAGAATCACTATCTCTTGCTTCCTCTCATCAGGAAAAAGTTTTCCAGGACTAGAATTTCTCAGATTTCAAAGGTGAAGTCTCAAACCGTTCCCAAATAACTAAGTGAAAAGATGAAAGAATTTGCTAGTGTATAAAAGCTATATTTACAATAACATTAAACTATAGGAGTATTACAGTTGCTACAACTTCTACTAACAAGTAGAGAAGTGAAATTGCTCAGTCATGTGCGACTCTTTGCGATTCCAAGGACTTTAGCCTAGCAGGCTCCTCCGTCCGTGGCATTTTCTAGGCAAGAGTACTGGAGTGGGTTGTCATTTCCTTCTCCAGGGGATCTTCCTGACCCAGATATCAAACCCAGGTCTCCTGCATTGCAGGCAGACACTTTACCCTCTAAGCCACCAGGGTAGACCCACTAACAAGAAGCGGCTACTATAATTATTAGCACATCCGCCACTATGATTAATCTGCTGCCACTATTACCATTAAAACCACTACCACCAAGACTAATGTGAAAAACAATTCAAGAATACAAAGATTCCACTACTCCACACAGCGAGTTTGATTCTGCTAATTCAGAGAATATTTGTTTTCTTTAGCCATATGAAACCCAATTCCTCCGTTATCTTAGGTTAGTTCTTAATGACGATAAAGTAAAATGCTTGAATGTAGCCATGGGCCCTACTGAGCTCTCCTTACACTCCTAAGTTTTAAAAATATCATTTCAGAAATGATTAATAACTGAGTGGAGAGAAACCTTCCAGGCCTGCTGAGAGCGGGGAGGGAAGTGTAATCAGGTGTTGAATAAGAACCAGCTATGCAAAGTAAAGCATCCTTTATTTGAATAAATTTTTTCCAAATCTTCAAAAACACTCATAGCTACCTATAATCCATTTAGACATTTGTCTCTTGTCTTTAGTTGTCTAGAGCATGTCCAGTGGTACAGAAAAAATATTTCATTTTTCTGGTCCTTCATATTTTAACGTAATTTAGGTAACATATATTTACTGTTTTTTAATTTTTTTAATTTTCAAGCTTGGTTGTAGCCACTTGAAAAGCTGATCACAAAATGTCTCTTTTACTCATTACATGCTTCTAGTTTANTAGTTGTCTAGAGCATGTCCAGTGGTACAGAAAAAATATTTCATTTTTCTGGTCCTTCATATTTTAACGTAATTTAGGTAACATATATTTACTGTTTTTTAATTTTTTTAATTTTCAAGCTTGGTTGTAGCCACTTGAAAAGCTGATCACAAAATGTCTCTTTTACTCATTACATGCTTCTAGTTTAAATAGAATTTATCTACCTGGTCGTAAGATTTGTAGAAAAGTGGTTATTACTGAGCAAATGTGTAACTCAGTGATACTTCCACTTAAAAAGTCCAAATAAGAGAAACAAATGTGTTTTGATTTTTGAATTTCAACAGTTACACACTTCTCTTGCTTTCATTACTAAGCCTAAAGTCAAGTTCTGAGCTCAGCTATAATGGACAGATTTTCGCTTGCAACTGAAGGATCTACTTGACTGTTTCTGTAGATGGTCTCTAGTCACTTGAATAATCTGTAGTTTTAAATTTGTACACGTCCTCAGTGCACACCTCCTCAAGCCTTTGAGAATTCTATCACTGTCAGTCCTGATATGAAAAACCCCTACACAATAATTATATATTTACTAACCATGATTAAATATTTATTAACCACAAATATGATTGTGATAATTGTGAGATTAACCAATATCTATATGGTACTAGTTCACTTTAATCGTGTTCTACTCTTTGTGACCCCACAGACTGTAGCCTGTCAGTCTCCTCTGTCCATGGGATACTCCAGGCCAGAATACTGGAGTAGGTTGCCATTTCCTTCTCCAAGGGATCTCTCTGACGCAGGGATTGAACCCACATCTCTTACATCTCCTGCTTTGATAGGAGGATTCTTTACCACTAGCGCCATCCAGGTACCCCTTTCC
>SJYA01002431.1:3480676-3589692 GCA_006410615.1 Neotragus moschatus | reverse complement strand
ACTGATGTTGAAGCTGAAACTCCAATACTTTGGCCACCTGATGGGAAGAACTTACTCATCTGAAAAGACCCTGATGCTGGGAAAGATTGAAGGCAGGAGGAGAAAGGGATTCCAGAGGATGAGGTGGTTGGATGGCATTACCGACTCAATGGACATGAGTTTGGGAAAACTCCAGAAGTTAGTGATGGACAGGGAGGCCTGGTATGCTGCAGTCCATGGGGTCGCAAAGAGTAGGACATGACTGAGCAACTGAATTGAACTGGTGTTTGTGGTGGCCAACTTGCTTGAAGCAAACAAAGGAAGTTTGTGCATAATTCAACTTGCATTTTGCACAAATGCCATTTTATGAATCATAATACGTTATCCCATGCTATATAAGCCAACCCCTTTCAGACAAATACTTGCTTGTAATTCAGTCAGCGTTTTAAACAAAATCACATGTAGCAGCAACTGCTAATATGAATATTAAGAATTGTGGTAAGTTATCTGGTAAATGTTTACCAGATGCAACTGTACAATGATGGGATTCATGTGACTGGCTTCCTTGGGACAAAATTGTTGCTAGTAGACCATGCAGTTCACTCTGAGGATACTTGTGTGTACATGAAACTTCATTAAAGGAAAAAAGAAAGAAGAAACATTTCTGAAACTCATGTGAACCTACTAACCATGGGCACCTAGGAAGCAAACTATACTCTTCTCAATCATCAAATACATTTCCTCTACAATTCCAACCACCTGTTAAGGTAAAATATGTCAATCATATTTTATTTAGTGAAAACTTATATGTATCAAATGGAGAAGGCAATGGCACCCCACTCCAGTACTCTTGCCTGGAAAATCCCATGGACGGAGGAGCCTGGTGGGCTGCAGTCCATGGGGTTGCTAAGAGTCGGACACGACTGAGTGACTTCACTTTGACTTTTCACTTTCATGCATTGGAGAAGGAAATGGCAACCCACTCCAATGTTCTTGCCTGGAGAATCCAAGGGTCGGGGGAGCCTGGTGGGCTGCCGTCCATAGGGTGGCACAGTCGGACACAACTGAAGCAACTTAGCAGCAGCAGCAGCATATATGTCAAAGTACATCAACTCTCATAGAGTCCTTTATTCTATCGGCTTAAAGCCACACTGGGGATTACAAATTACAAGTTATCCTCTGGGGAAGAAAAACAACCAGTGACAACTTGGTTATTGGCTGCAAATTATATACATGAAATTACCAATATAAGCATTTATATGTTGAGGATATAAAAGTGCCTCTCTCCAACCCCAGAAGGAAAGAACAGGAGCTAGAATTGTATAGGTGAGTAAAGGAAGAGAAACAAAAACTCATAACTTCTTTGGTTTTTTCATGTTTCCCAAACTGTATGAACTTAACTCATGTCAATACTTACTCTCATTGAGTTGCAATTTCTTCTGTAAATCAGGCTAAAATCAACCCCCTTTTAAACAACACTGCTGTGTGCATTAGCTGGTGAAAGGGGCTCTACAAATGTGGGTGCAGTTTTTCCACACAGAACATGTACATCGAGCATGTCATTGCTCTGACGCACTTTTAAAATCAGAGCCCTGGGGAGGCCCATCTGCCACTGCATCACTGATTCCTCTCCTCTTGAGCTCCTGATCACTGCGGTCCTGGTCAGGCTCGAACTTCTGTGATAGTTCCACCCTCTTGGGACGCGTGCCCTATTTACAATCTCAGACTTGTGATCGTAATTCTGTTTTCTCAGATGGTTGGGTAGTCTGGTCCCTTAAGGTGATGAGTGCTCAATGAGAGGGACAAAATAGCTACAAAAGAGCACCGACCCAACTGTATGTTCACACTGCATATGCTGCGCTTTTTACTCTCAATGTGCCCTCCAGTTTGAACACTCTAAATGGTAAATGCTGAAAAAAAAACTCTATTTGAGAAAAGAAAGACATTAATGGCATATTTGGCTTTGTTTTTATACACATATGTGTGTGTGTTGTGTGCATACACACCCCTGCTGCTGCTGCTGCTGCTGCTGAGTCACTTCAGTCGTGTCCGACTCTGTGCGACCCCATAGACGGCAGCCCACCAGGCTCCCCGTCCCTGGGATTCTCCAGGCAAGAACACAAGTGGGTTGCCATTTCCTTCTCCAATGCATGAAATGAAAAGTGAAAGTGAAGTCGCTCAGTTGTGTCCGATCTGCATGACCCCATGGACTATAGCCTACCAGGCTCCTCCATCCATAGGATTCTCCAGGCAAGAGTACTGGAGTCGGGTGCCACTGCCTTCTCCAATACACACCCCTATATACACACACGTATATGCACACATAGGTATATATACACACGTGTATAGAGAGCACGTGCATGCGCATCTTACAGTACAGAGATTTTGTGAATCAATTCAAAACACATATTGAGTATCTCAAATCTGAAGCACAATAAAATTCAATCAGTTTACTTCTTCTAAAAGCATTTAACATGATTTTACCCATTTTGCTGATTCCCTTTGCACAGCCCTTCGATATGTTGATTAATACCAACTAGATTGGGCTTTTAAAAAAGCATTTATTTTCACGGATATAATGTATTCTCACATACAATTTATCAACTCTATTTTGGGAAATACTGTAGTTACTGAGAGCAGTGAGAGATGAAAAGAAGCCCTAAGATCTTTTCACATTTATAATAATTCTAAAAATTCTCTCCCAACTCTTTCCCTCACACTACATGAAAAAATAAACAACCAAAAAAAAAAAAATCAAGTTTGTTTACTCAAGGTCATCCCTTCCTAGTGTTGCCTCAGGGGAGAGTTTATGAGGATGTATATTCTTCCTCCAGAGAGTTACTACACAGAGCTACTCATGTTCACTCAGGATATGGTAAAGAGGCAGAAGAGAATATAATTTGGTTAGAATTACTATATATATCACAAACTAGATCCTAATTCAAATGTTAGAGATTCTACTTCTTATAATCATTATGAAAAAATTGGATTGAATATATTTATTTTGATCAAAATGCCAGTAAAGCATTTTTCCTTGACCTTGGGAGTCATTACAAAGATTGCTTAGATTCTAAAATGCTTAAGTACATATTCAAGCATTCATATACATTCAACTAGGGATATTCTGTGATGTTCAATGAATTTCTGTTTGCTTTTATATGTGACCATGTATTTTATTTCTTTTTACTTTATACATACCTTAGACAGAAAGAGAATCTAAACCATGAATCCTTAGATATCTGAAAATGTTACTTTCCCTCCTACTCCATTTGGGGTCTTATTTTTCCATTTCCTTCTCAACATTTTTACTTCAATTATACCTTGACATCTCATTATCCAACTGAAGGAAAGCAGTAGCAAATGTTATTCACAAAAATGGCTCATTTACTTCTCATTTTACTGAACCTTTGACCAGAATAATACTGGAGTCAGGCAGAAATGGATACAGGTATGTGATGAACAAAAGGCAGTCAATAGAACCACAACTCTGGGACCACCCAGAGTGAATGAGTAATGCTCCACCTGCTCTTAGGTTAACTGGTAAGACAAGTAGAAAAAGACCTTCCATGTGCAGTGGCAACACTTTATTGCCTCCCAGAGAAAATGAAAGAGGTTTGTATATACACTTTTTCAACACCTTTACATTTACATCTGCCACAAAGGCTGGGGGAGCAAAGCTATCATCTTCTTGGGTTAAAAGAGGCACTGCTCAACGGGGACCTCAGGAAGGCATGGCCACTATTCTGTAATTGATAATCTGGTTCTCTAATATGTAGCTTTTGAGGCAGAGCAGCAAAACCCCATATCTTTAAAATGTGCTTTTGTGTAACTGATTCGGACTGATCAGAACTGAAGGGATAGCTTTTCTTTTATTTCACTTTGATGTTTGCTAAGGCAGAGCATGAAAAGGTTCTCCATGCTGGGAAGAATTCTTTCCTGGACAACTGTCTGCAGGTCCTGATCAATGTGTGAATGGAGCAGTCAGGTGGCTGCTGGTGAATTTGGCCTTGATGACATAACCTAGTCATAAGAGGGCTCCTTGTATATGTGCCTAAAGCTCAACAAAGCCAGAGAAAGCCTATATTCAATCAGATCCCAGTGCTCAAGTTATACCCTTTAAATTTATTAAAATAAAAATGAATGTTTTAACCTTTCTACAAATCTGGGGTACAGGAGGCCTGGGGAAAAACAGGTAAGATTTATTAGAGTTCACTGTTCAGGCTTCAACACTGCCATTGTCAGAAACTCTGCCGGGGTACAAAATGACTATGAGCTGTCTCCTTCCTATTCAAATCTCTCAGGAAGAATCTGGTTGAATTATTGTGTACTATAGTGTGAATGGCATATGAGCTTTACCATGGTATCCCCTCTCAGGAGTATTTAAATGTTATTTTGTAATTTGAGGAAGAGGACTCTCCTTAAGCTAAAAAAAAAAAAAAAAAAAAAAGGTTCTCTCCTGTTTTTACTAACAAGGGATTGAAATTACCCCAGTAGGCATCTACTCACTGCTGACCTTGGGTAGGTCAGCACAGGTCTCCAACTAAATCCATACCATCCTGCAAAACGTGGAAGGTAAAGTCACATGAATGTGGGTCACCACCCCCTTCAGGTGACCATTGTCATTGTCTGTAGGCTCTGCAATGCTGGAGATTTTTAAAGACTTGATACCACAACACAGTTCATCTCAAGTGTTAGAGCGACATGCCGGTCCCTCTGGCTTATGGCTGCTACCCAATGACTTTGAAAGTATACAAAACCTCAATTTCATTAGATATGGCCATTTCAGAGAACCTTATATTGGAAGAGAAAGAGGTTTAAAAAAATTGCATTGTGGATTTATCTCCTTCTTGTGCTGTTCGGTTGCTCAGTCGTGTCTGACTCTTTGTGACCCCATGGACTGTGGCCCATCAAGCTCCTCTGTCCATGGAATTCTCCAGGCAAGAATCCTGGAGTGCGTAGTCATTCCCTTCACAGGGGGATCTTCCTGACCCAGGGATCAAATCAGGGTCTCCCGCACTGCAGGCAGATTCTTTATGGTCTGAACCACCTGTGAAGCCCATGGGCTACAGTCCATGGGGTTGAAAAGAGTCGAACCTGGCTGAGATTCTAGCACTCTCACTTTCTCCTCCATATGGAACCTAGGCTTTGATACTCACAGCTCTCTGCGGGTGCCATGGATTTTATGCATTTTCACATGCTGCTTTTTCTGCTTGAAATATGCTTTCCTCCTTTTGTGTCCTAGAAAATCCTATTCATTTTTCAAGCTTCGATTTAAATGTCTCCTCTTGTGTGAAGCCTTCTTTTATCCTCTCCAACCCCATAAGATCTGATTACACCTTTTGGAGTTCCAGCCCTATGCTCACCTGACTTCTATTACAGGTCTTACCACACTGAGTTACAATTGTTTATTTTTCATATCCATCCCCTTGCCTCTCCTCTCACTTACCACCTGTTACAGACTCTAGAGGACGGAGACCATGATTTGTTCATATTTGTGTCTTAACACAAGTTCTGACAGTCATTCATGTTCACATCCATTTGCAGGTAATAGTTGAGTGCTTGGTATGTTGGAGAGATTACACTAGGCACTGAGGTTACGGTAGGGAGAGGACATTTTATGGACTTTGCAGAGAATGGTGTGTGTGTGATAAGGTTTGAGAACAACAGCCAGGGGTCAGTTTTGGGAGGTTGTGCCAACCATGGCAAAGGTGTGGGGACTTTTTTTTTTTTCTTTAAGCCACACCATGTGGCTTGCAGGATGTTAGTTCCACAACCAGGGATCAAACCTGGGCCCTCTGCAGTGGAAGTACAGAGTCCTAACCACTGAATCACCAGGCAATTCCTTGACATTTTTTCAAAGGCAGCAGGAGCACACAGAAGGGCTGAATCCAAGACTTAACACAACCAGATCTACTTTGCTGGGAAAGCACTTAGATAAACACCACATTCAGAAGAGTGTTTATTTCCAGTGAAGAACACATGGAGAAGGGTACATAGCAAAATTCAACTGTGTCTGTTTTACCCCGTTCAGTCAGTATTGGTACACACGTGTTTTCTCTATTATTCATATTTTTTATATGGCTGAAAGTTTTTTGTATGGAAGTTTTTAGATTACTGATTCAATTTTCTTACAAATTATAGACATGCTCAAGATTTTCTGTTTCTTAAGGATTCAGTCTTGGTAGGTTTTATGTTTCTAGAAGTTTACCTATTTCTTCTGGCTTTTCCATTTGTTGGTGGATAATTTTCACAGTAATCTCTTATGATCCTTTACATTTCTTTGATATAACTTGTATCCTCTTTCATTTCTGATTTGAGTCGGTTCTCATTTTTCTTAGTTTAATGGTTTTGTCATTTTTGCTAATCTTTTCAAAAACCAAGTCTTAGTTTTAATGATTTTTCTGCTGTTTTGCTGTTCTCTTTTTCATTTATTTCTTCTCTAATCTTTATTATTTCCTCCCTTCTATTAACTTTGAGCTTAGTTTGTCCTTCTTCCTTTTTCTCAAGATGTAAAGTTAGGTTACTTGAAAACTTTCTTCTTTTTTTATAGCTATAAACTTCTCTTTTAGTACTTCTGCTAATCCCATAAACTTTGGTATGCTACGGTTTTCTTTTGATTTGTTTCAATATATCATCTGGTTTCCTTCTGATTTCTCGTTTGACCCATTGGTTGTTCAAGGGTATGTTGTTTAATTCCCACATATTTGTGCATCTTCCAGTTTTCCTTCTGCTATTAATTTCTAATTTCGTACCACTGTGGTTAGAAAATATGCTTGATATGATTTCAGTCTCTTAAAGTATGTTAAGATTGTCTTGTGGCCTAATATATGATCTATCCTGGAGAATGTTCCATGACTTGAGAAGAATGTGTGTTTTGCTACAGATGAGTGGAATGTTATGTATGAAATGTGAGGTTCATTTGGCCTACAGTGTTATTTTGGCCTAAGCCTGCCATTTCCTAATTGATTTCTGTTTGGATGTTGTTTCCATTATTGAAAGCAGAATATTTAAGTCTCAAACTATTACTGATAACTTCTCCTTGCAGTTTGCCAATGTTTGCTTTATATATTTAGGTGCTCTGATGTTGGGTGCACATATATTTGTAACTGTTATAGCTTTCTGATGAATTAACTCTTTTATCATAATACAATGTATTTTGTCTTGTGTAACAGTTTTTGACATAAAGTCTATTTTATGTGATATAAGTATAGTTACCCTGTTCTCTTTTGGTGCCCATTTGTAAGAAATATGTTTTTCCAATCCTTCACTTGAAATCTGTATATGTTCTTAAATCTAAAGTGATGGCAGATAGTTGGATACACACACACACACACACACACACACACACACACTTGGCTATTCTAAGTCTTTTGATTGAGGAGTTTAATACAATTATATTTAAAGCGATTATTATAAAGAAGGACTTACTACTGTCATTTTGTCAATTGCTGTCTGTCTTGTAGTAGTTCTTTTGTCCATCTTTTATTCTCTTGCTATTTTACTTTGCATTTCATTGATAATTAATAATGGTATGCTTTGTTTCCTCTCTCATGTATCTTTTACATGTGTTATTTTTCTGGTTACCATGGAGCTTACACAAAACATCCTATAATATTAACAGTCTACTTTAAGCTGAGAACACTAATATTTGGTTATTCTTAACCAATTTTAAAATGGAGTAAATATGCTGCAATGACTACAGCATAATTTTTTATAATGTTTATTGACAAAGCAAACATTCCACTTTGACATTTTTGGTTTAAGCTTTTGAACTAAACAAAACCAAATGTTAGTTTATAAATATGTATATTTTGCTTGGAGAACATCTACAGTCCAAGTGAAATATATTTTTCCGAATCTCAAGACAAATGTTTTCAAAAAGTCTACCTCTGGATTCAAAGAATTACTTCTCTTTCAAATAATAAACCATCATCACCAGAGCTATTGGTATAGATTAAAAAAAATTATAAAACAATTCAATTTTTAAAGTAAAAACCAATTTGGTTATTTTAAGGAATTCAGTTTTTTTTTTTAAGTGTTTAAGTAACCATAGCTGCTGGTGTAGATTTAAAAAACAATTCAGGAATTATTTGAAAAAGGTATGAAGAGTTTACCATCAAGGTTAAAGTAAACAATGTTATGTCAAAATAATAGAAAATGATAGAAGAAATTTTAAGGCATGGTATTACTTAATTTATTGAGTAACTAAGTTTTACCAGTCTGTGACCCACACTAAACTGAATGTCCCTAAAGAGCAGGGAACACATCTGTGATTGTAACCCCTTCTGCCTACTGCTCTGTGTAGCACGTAATGGGTTCTCAATAAATGTTGGCTGATTTCTGTTGTGAAACTAAGCAGAAGGGAGAGTACTAAAGATATACTTTAGTTTAGTTTGGTAGAATTATATTTCTTTTTGAGGGAGTAGTGGTAGACGAGAAGCCCAGGTTAGAAATAATTCAGGTGTGAGGTGACCTAACTGTTGGCAGTGAGAATGGAAAGGAAGAGAGGGTCAAACAGAATCTATGAGGGGAAAAAACAGAGCAAAGATGATCAGAAGGAAAAAACAAAACAAAACACTTTAACTTTAGAATGTAGAAAACAAGTGGAGAGATGGAGGAAATAGGGAGCAAGGTTTAAGAGGGGAGGTGATGATTATCCAAACCTGAAGTCCTCAGGGGTTGGCCACCTGGAAAACCAGAGGGGAGGTGGGACAAGAGGCTGCACCTCACAGTGGTCAGTCTACAGAGGCTGGCCAGGACAGGGATGCTGGAGCCAGCCTTCCTGACGGAGGAGAGTGAGCATGGAAGGAGACAGAGGAGGCCAGGAAAAGAGGGAATGAGCTGGGAAAGAGCACCACAGAAATCCAAAGAGGTGATTGATTTCAAAAGAGGGTACGTCTACAATATAAATGCACTCTGTAAAAAAAAAAAAAAATACAATAGAAAATTTCTGATTAGGGCATCCCTTGTTACTACTTATGATAACAGAAAAAGGAAAGAGAACCCATTTACTATAAAAGATGATAATAAAACAGCTCTAAGTGGCATGTACCTTTTAATGCCCTCCTGGAGCAGCAATAAATGAGCTACTCGGTTTTCTCCCCTGGATAGCAATGGCAGGTCTATTCCTTTCACTGTTTTTTCCATTCCTTTCTTCACACTCTCGTCTCTATTTCCCCCTTCCCAAAAGCCTTTCTTCCGAGTGAACTACTCCTGACAAAATCGCACCTTCTTCTTCAGCTTTATTTTTTTCCTGAGCCATTTTCCATCCCTACCAGGCAGATGTTCTTGTATTCCTTTGAACTTCCTCATCATCTTTCAACTTTCCCATCATCTTTCAACTTTCCCATGACATGGAGAATATTTTTGGAACTTCTACATATTTTGTGTATTTCTTGAGTCTTTTGCTAGTCATATTAATTTCCTTCAAAGATGGAAACGATCAGACTAAGCATTTACTACATCTCCATAAATGTTTGGAAAACTGTGCTTTACATATTTCATTTTTTCTTCCATTTATCAATCCAAGGGCTGACGCAGGCTAGATGTTATTTTGGGGGCTGGATATAGCACTGAAAGATAAAGAGGGTCTTACCTTCTGGGAGCTTACTTTCTATGTTTTGGATGTACATTGACTAGTTAAATGTCTTTCTATTTCTAAAGATTTATTACTTTAAGAATCACTTCTTAATTATGGTGGTATTTTTAAAACATACCTATTCTCCACTGTGATAATCTTATAATTCTTTTCCATCTGAAAGGAGATATTAGAAAGACCATTTTAAAATAGATAATTACTGATTACAATTATCATTAAGAAGAGAAACATTTAGACAAGGAGATATTTTCTCAGACAAAATAATCAAACTGATCTAATTCTTTAGAGCTAAGCTTACAAACACTGGGGCAGAATACTCTAGAAGAAGAAAGATTTTGCTATAATTAGTTTTTAATGTTTCTAGTGCATCACTGGAAATACAATTTAATATATCAAGCTAAGAGAGAAGCTGCTTTCCCAATCAAGGAATAATAATATCTAATATGCTCAAGTTGCCAATTTGTATGGAAACATTTAAAACCACTACAAGCCAGTAATTCCCACTGGAGGCAGCAACATGGTATCTTAAAAAATAATGCATTATAAAAAATGATGACATATTATATCATTTCGACAATACCCCAAATTCACAGCTGCTGCTAAATACATCTTGGAAACAGGGTGATGAAAAGATATCAAAATATGAAGGTTAATTGGTATAAGCAGAAATTTGGGAAAATATGATATTTTATTTCAAAAATTTTTTTAAAATGTAAATATAAAACCTCCCTGAGTTATAGGTCAGCATTTCAAATCACAATAGTTAGAGTGCTTTCTCATTTCTTAAACCAGGCAATGTATTGTCCCACAATTAGAAAAAGTTCAAGATTCTCATTTTCTCTTTCAGAAATATGATCAAGATATTTGATCTGATTTTTTTCATCCTTTATTTTATACATAAACAAATGAAACCTCTAACCCATATAACTTTTTCTTGATTGCATTCAGTTCAGTTCAGTTCAGTNAAAATGCCATAAACTGAATAAACTCTAATGTTCAAAACACCCAAACTTGAATAAATCTTCCTCTGCCTTGGCATCTGTTCATCAGGAAGACTTCTGAAAGTCACCTTTGCATAATAACTCTTCCAGAACAGTTTCAGAACCTTGACTGTGACAGCGAAGAAAGACCACTGCAAATCACTGTGCTGAGCACAGTGTCTCATAAAGGTAGATTTAACCTTATAATTCATTAGAATAAAAAACCCCCAGAAGTTTACTTGTCACATGTTAGAAGCTTATTTCTGCTTTTATGTTTGCCCAAGCTCTTCCATTCTTCAGTTTTCCATCCATCCATACACTTTCCCTTCAGAAATCTCAAAATTAATCTCTTCTGGAAGAATATAATTCATTATTCAACCTTCAAAAAGCATTTATGGAGGCACTAAGTAGCTTGGCGGGCTACAGTCCACAGGGTTGCAAAGAGTCAGACATGACTGAGCGACTTCACACACGCAAGTATACAGTGGCAAACAGCAAAGACATGGCTTCTAGCCTGGCAAATCTATTTATTGGCGAAAAATATCTGAACAAATAGCCAGAAACATTAATATATACGATGGGACGGTGACAAACGCTATGCTAGGAAGAAAATATACTGTGTGCAGCATAAAGTTATACATTATGTAGTGTATAGACTATAGCATGTAGCACTCAGTGTACAGTATATAGAATTTACCATGTATTTATAGTATTTAGCATAGTATATAGTGGACAGTTAGGTGAGTGCCCTGAAAGGCTGAACTGAAAGATGCTTAGGAATTAATGAGCGTGCATTGGTGAAGGAGAGTTCCAGAAGAGGAAAAAGGCATGAACGGCCTTGACATGGTAAGGAGCATAGTTCCTTTGAAGACTGAAAGGAGGTCAGCATTGCTGGGCCACAGCCAACGTGAAGGAAAGAATATCTCCAAATTAAACTCCCAAGTTGTCATTCCAACTCTATCCAAACACTACCCACTCTTTGCTCCCTCCCCACCCTCCACACACACACACACAGTCCACCTCCACATGACCCAGCAAGGAGCTTGGTTGGGGACAGAGAAGAGTCATTCATCTCAAAGGATCATCTGGAAGGACATTGTTGAGCACATTCTAGCATGGTGGCCACAGATAAGGGATGCTAGCATAGGTATTCTCTTTACTACCATCCACAGATACTGGAATACATTAGGGAGTGCTGTTGGGGAGGAGGTGAGGAATGGAGGTGAGAATTTGAGCGAGTAGAGAAGTAGAGTCCTCTCTCACCTCCTTGCTCACCTCCCCTTCCCTGCCTGCCACACCACCCCGCCCCCTCAACCACAAGTCGGTTCTGCAGTTGGCAAGCTCATGGTCTTAACAAAACCGGAGATGTATTTGGAAGGATGGGGGGGGGGAATGAGATGTGTCTAGTTCAGAGTGGGGATAACACGGCCTACAAGGAGAGAGCAAGCTCTGCCACAGAAGGTGAGAGAAAACCCACGTGTTAACAAAGAAGACTGGCAACTAAGACCTTTGTGTCCACTGATTCACTGATGCATTCAAACCAAGAATGGTCGATATGGGACCTAGGTGCTGGCAGCGAAGATTTGGTAATTTCATTATGAAAACAACGTATTCACACAGAAAACAGTTAAAATGACATCACAATATATAAAAAAGGGTACCATCGCATACTGGAGATTGTCTCAGTGGAATTTCAACATGTAGCTGGATTTGATCCAGGAAAAATTCATATAGAAAATAAGAATCGAGGCAAGATACAAAGAATAGGAAGGCTGTTGGAGTTTTTAAAAATTATTTTTAACAGTTTTATAAAGCATCAAAGGACTGCTGCTGAAGCTGAAGCTCCAATACTTCGGCCCCTGATGTGAAGCGCCGACTCATTCATAAAGACTCTGATACTGGGAAAGACTGAAGTCAAAAGGAGAAGGGAGCGGCAGAGGATGAGATGGTTAGATAGCATTAATGACTCAATGGACATGAATTTGAGCAAACTCCAGGAGATAGTGAAAGACAGAGGAGCCTGCTGTGAAGTCTGTGGGTTCACAAAGAGTTGGACACAACTTAGTGACTGAACAACAAAGTGTCATGTTAAAACGTTGAAATGTAGTTCCATATAAAAAATGCTGAAAACCAAAATTATACAAAGTAAAATAAAAATCAAATTTGCTTCTGCTACCCAGAGATAACTACTGTTGTTAACATTCTCAGTTTTTTTACATTCTCTCTCCCTCAACAGTCTTCTTACATTTCCCTAGACAATCCATTCTCTCAATATAAAAGTGACTACTGAATATTTTGTCTTCTCCTCAAATCTCCCACACACTTCTGAGACTGCCTCACTCTCAGCTGAGGATCTTATTTTTTATTTCACAGAGGACGCAGAAGCCATGGGAGAAACTGTCTCCCATCCAAGACTGACTCATCCCACTGGTCATCTTTCCAACACCCTTCTACTCTGAAGGACTCTGCTGCTCCAACTGTATCTTCTAAAAGATATGGCTTCCTACTTTGCCAAACACACACCCGCACACCCACACATCTCCTCTGGCTTCACCCTGAAGCCACACCTATCAGGTTTCTCTTCCCAGGACTCCTTCCAGACTATTCTTATCAAGGTGAGCAGTGGTCCCCCACTGCCCATCCAGTGCTCAGCAGAGCCACATGAAGACCTTCAAGGGGACTTTTTTCCATAAAAAAGTACCTAAAAAGGTATATAAGAAGTATTAAAATTATAATTTATGTGTATTGTTATAAAGAAATATAATATAGGCTGGATTCATTATTATATTTATTGTCATTATATTCATTTCTTTTTTTTTGAGGTTTCCCAGGTGGCACCCATGGTAAAGAACCCGCCTGCCAACGTAGGAGGCATAAGAGATGCAGGTTTGATACCTGGGTCAGGGACCCACTCCAGTGTTCTTGTCTGGAGAGTCCCATGGACAGAGGAGCCTGGTGGGCTGTGGTCCATAAGATAACAAAGAGTTGGACACAACTGAAGCGACTTAGCACACGTGCAGCTAGTGGAAAACCCGGCTGTGACAGTGACTTTTAAGTCTTCATCTTACTCAGACTCCCAGGAGAATTCCACATAACTGATGATCCTCTTCTTCAACGCTATTCTCAAATGTCTGCAATGACATTACAATCTTGGTTTTCTTCTTATGTTGCTAGTTTCTTAATCATGTCCAACTCTGTGAGCCCATGGACTGTAGCCCGCCCGGCTCCACTGTCCATGAGGATGCTCCAGGCTAGAATAGTGAGGTGGGTTGCCAGGCACTCCTCCAGGAGATCCACCCAACCGAGGGATTGAACCCAGGTTCTTTAATGTATTTTTTTTTACCATCTGAGCCACCAGGGAAGCCCTCTCATTCCTTATTACCTTGTAAATATTAATGTGCTCCAGGGCCGAGTCTAGGACCCTTTCCTGTCTGCTGCTGCTGCTGCTGCTAAGTTGCTTCAGTCATGTCCAACTCTGTGCGACCCCATAGATGGCAGCCCATCAGGCTCCCCCTTCCCTGAGATTCTCCAGGCAACTACCTACACTCAATTCCTAGGTACTCTCAACTTGTCCTGTGGCTTTAAAAATTGATTACTCCTAAACTTAAATCTCCAATCTCCACTTCTTCTCTGAATTCCAGACTCAGAAATTGTAAAAGTTATTTTTTTGAAATATCTTTATTTGAATGTTTTATAGGAATCTCAAACTTAGCAGGCTGAAAATGGACTTCCTACTTCAACCCTGTTCTTCCCCGGTTCTGTACCACAATAAATAACACTGCCGTTCATTCAGCTGTTCAAGACAAAATCCTTAAAGTGACCCTAAACTTTCTCATGTTCTCACATGCCTTACCCAATTCATCAGCAAGTATTATTATCAGTAATACCTTTAAAATATATCCAAAAGACTTCCATTAATGGTGATGGAACAGGACCAGATGTATAATCCATTTAATAAACATTAAAGAGCAGTTCAATTTATGGGTTAAAGAAGAGTAGGAGTAAGTAATGACTTGGGATGAGGGCTGTATTACAGAGAGGAATAGGAAAGTTAGGGAAGAGTTTTCAATTACTCTCAACAAGGTGATGGTATTTATGTACTGCGTTGGAGGAGACACTGAGTTATCTGCCTGCAACACAGGAGACCTGGGTTCAATCCCTGGGTTGGGAAGATCACCTGGAGGAGGACATGGCAACCCACTCCAATATTCTTGCCTGGAGAATCCCCATGGACAGAGAAGCCTGGCAGGCTATAGTCCATGGGTTATAAAAAGTCAAACACGACTGTGCTAATAAGCACAGCACACAGAGTTGTCTAAATCAAAGAAGAAATAGGACCCCACATCCTGCAGCCCGTCAAATAAATTAATAAATAAAATATATTTTAAAAAGAAAAGAAATAGGTATAGAATGATGCTTAAATATAAAAACAATGTAGAATGTAGACTGCAGATTTGCATATATGGGAACTTCTGAAATACAAAAATAAAGATGAGAAGCTGAGTGACATCTTGGAGCATGCTTGTATACACAAAATGGCAGAAGAACAGTCAAGATCTCTTAAAAAGTTTGGTTAAAAAGGAAAAGAAATATATATATGTATGTATCTGAATGACTTTGTTGTACTTCTGAAACTAACACAACATTGTAAATCAACCATACTCCAACAAAACAAAAATCACCAAAATACTGTTATATTAGAATCTAAGGGGAGACAATATTTCATCAGGAACTGATGCCCAGCAGTGCCTAATGCCACAAAGAGGGCAAGGAGAATGAAGATCTGTCATCTGCCCTCAGATTGGTTATGGTGCTGGGCACTTCTAAAGCAAGCCAATGGTGTAATGACAAGCCTAAGGAAGCCAAAGGAAGAGCATTGAGAACTTTTCAATGAAGGCAACAATCCAAGATATTTTTAGTAGAAGGAAAACATAGTAACAAAGGAGAAAACGGAGAGAAACAAAACTTTATCATGATTTGTAAGATAGGAAGTGTATAAAAGCTGAAGAGCTGCCTTATGAGCCAACAATCCCACTGCTGGGCATACACACCGAGGAAACCAGAATTGAAAGAGACACGTGTACCCCAGTGTTCACCGTAGCACTGTTTATAATAGCCAGGACATGGAAACAACCTAGATGTCCATCAGCAGATGAATGGATAAGAAAGCTGTGGTACATATACACAATGGAGTATTCAGTTCAGTTCAGTTCAGTCGCTCAGTCGTGTCCGACACCTTGCGACCCCATAAATTGCAGCACACCAGGCCTCCTTGTCCATCACCAACTCCCAGAGTTCACTCAGACACACGCCCATCGAGTCAATGATGCCATCCAACCATCTCATCCTCTGTCATCCCCTTCTCCTCCTGCCCTTAATCCCTCCCAGCATCAGAGTATTACTCAGCCGTTAAAAAGATACATTTGAATCAGTTCTAACGAGGTGGATGAAACTGGAGCCTATTATACAGAGTGAAGTAAGCCAGAAAGAAAAACACCAATACAGTACGCTGCTACTGCTGCTAAGTCGCTTCTATGCAACCCCGTAGACTGGGCAGCCCACCAGACTCCCCCGTTCCTGGGATTCTCCAGGCAAGAACACTGGAGTGGGTTGCCATTTCCTTCTCCAATGCATAAAAGTGAAAAGTGAAAGTGAAGTCACCGAGTCGTGCTCAACTCTCAGCGATCCCATGGACTGCAGCCCACCAGACTCCTCCATGAATGGGATTTTCCAGGCAAGAGTACTGGAGTGGGGTGCCATATACTAACACATATATATGGAACTTAGAAAGATGGTAACGATAACCCTATATGCAAGACAGCAAAAGAGACACAGATGTATAGAACAGTCTTTTGGACTCTGTGGGAGAGGGAGAGGGTGGGATGATTTGGGAGAATGGCATTGAAACATGTACAGTATCATATAAGAAATGAATCGCCAGTCCAGGTTCAATACAGGATACAGAATGCTTGGGCTCGTGCACTGGGATGACCCAGAGGGATGGTATGGAGAGGGAGGTGGGAGGAGGGTTCAGGATGGGGAACACATGTACACCCATGGCAGATTCATGTTGATGTATGGGAAAACCAATACAATATTGTAAAGTAAAAAATAATAATAATAAAAAAAATACTTCTGTTAAAAATAAATAAATATATAAAACATAGTAATCGATTTAAAAAAAGCCAAAGAGAAGGAAGTGGGAAGCATCAAGATACCAGGACAGAAAGGACTGATGCTGAGTGGAAAGGACTGATGCTGAGTGTATCTTCCTCCAGAGTCTAAATCTAAAGAATAACATGATTGACGATGGTTGGCAAGAATGTATTTTATTTAGGCTTATAATCAAATTTTCCTGTCTTGACTCAGAATTCACACAAACCTTCACTGAACTGAAATGAGAGCCATCCCGTTGTCCACTATGCCTTGGAAGAGTGTGGTGAGTAGATCAACATTATGCCAACCTCTGAGATCTTTAAACATAATATATTATCTGCATACTCCATTTTCAGAAGTCACAGTGTCCCCAGGCCAGATGCCATTAATTATTTTATCTTTAATCATATGTTTTGTTCATCACTTATTTTCATCACTACGTGGAGAAAAATTTTTGAAACAGATGAATGGCAGCCACTGGCCAGTGAAAGCCTTGATATCTTAACAAATTCAAACTGAATTACTAACCTAGAAAGTGAGGACAACAAAATATGATATGGTGATTATCTTGTAACTGCCAACACTGCTCATAATTAATTTCTTAGACTTCTTTCTTTTAACTTGTGTGGATATGACTTAAACTGCTGCTGCTGCTGTTAAGTCGCTTCAGTCGTGTCCAACTCTGTACAACCCCATAGATGGCAGCCCACCAGATTCCCCTGTCCCTGGGCTTCTCCAGGCAAGAGCACTGGAGTGGGTTGCTATTTCCTTCTCTAACACATGAAAGNTTTCTTTTAACTTGTGTGGATATGACTTAAACTGCTGCTGCTGCTGTTAAGTCTCTTCAGTCGTGTCCAACTCTGTACAACCCCATAGATGGCAGCCCACCAGATTCCCCTGTCCCTGGGATTCTCCAGGCAAGAGCACTGGAGTGGGTTGCTATTTCCTTCTCTAACACATGAAAGTGAAAAGTGAAAGTGAAGTTGCTTAGTCGTGTCCGACTCTTCGTGACCCCATGGACTACAGCCTACCAGACTCCTCTGTCCATGACTTAAACTGCTAATACCTAATAAGCAATTTTTATCTCAGTTTAGATGAGTGCCCAGCAAAAACTGTTTTAGTGATGAATATTTTTTAAATCAACTGATTGAACCACAAACCAAAATGTAAAATGCACCTAAAAAATTGGCAAAATTATTTAAATGACCAAAATACTGCCCTTTCTTTCCTGTCACTTTTGTATCTCAAAGGAGATCAAGCCAGTCCATCCTAAAGGAAATCAGTCCTGAATATTCACTGGAAGGAATGATGCTGAAGCTGAAGCTCCAAATCTTTGGCCACCTGATGCAAAGAACTGACTCACTGGAAAAGACCTTGATGCTGGGCAAGATTGAAGGCAGGAGAAAGGGATGACAGAGGATGAGATGGATGGATGGCATCACCAACTCAGTGGACACGAGTTTGAGCAAGCTCCAGGAGTTGGTGATGGACAGGGAAGCCTGGTGTGCTGCAGTCCATGGGATTGCAAAAAGTTGGACATGACTGACTGAGTGAGTTTCACTCATTCATTTACTCAGGGAGAGGAGAGAATAGCAACAGATATGACACGACCTGATTGACTGAGTTACAGTCAATTCTCAATTACATGGAATGCCTTCTGAACTACACAACATGTCTGCACTTGGGTGATAAGTCCACCATGTTTATTGTACTTCTACCCTTCACCTTGGAGGAAGAAGTTATTTATATCACATCACCTCCATGTCATGGATTTTCTGTTTTGTTGCTATGGAAACCCATTTTCTTTTCCTTTTCCTATCACACCCCTGCCCATATCTATATGGAATTACAAATGGAAACACAAGATGCATTACAAATTTATGAACATATCATCACAAACTCCTACATGCAGACTAAGCAATTGGTAACTTGGTCTCAGTGAGAAAGAATAGGATTAGAGTTTCTCTATATGAATCACTGTTTTAACCAGAAACTCTTTAACACTTTCCCTCACTACTTCTTATGGTTTTCCACAGCTAGGAATACTTCCATGAAGAGTCAGCATTTGCTAGAATGACATTCTCTTATGCACTGGGCCCTTACTGTGTATTTATCGCCAGCAAGAAGATAGAGACAAAGTTTGTGTTTTAGAAGCTAGTCTCTCAGTTTCCTCCTATAAATTCTGAGACAGAATAAGTTGTTAGACTCATACTTTCCATGAATGCCTTTTCTGCATATGAGAAATGTTTTGTTTTCCTTGGGCACCAATATTATACATTGATTTTATATTTTAAGTCTCATCAAATCACAATTATGCTGTATTACCTCTTACATAAAGCTATTTTACATAAAAGTTATTTAGAGAATGTATTACTAAAAGAAAATAGCAAAGCAAATAAGATTTCTATCAAATATAATTAAGAGACTCTCCTTAGCAACATAATCATTTACTCAGTCAACCCGAACTAGATTTTATCTCCCTGGAACTTTCTGTTAGATTTCTCAATGGGGAGAGGGAATACTGTGAAAACAAGGAAAATTTTCTTATGGCTCAGAGATCCTCACTTAACCTAGTGCTTTTCCCTTTTTGCTGCTCATGTTCATTTTACATTTTATTGCTAAACCAAGAAACACTGAACAACAACAATGAAAAGCAACTCTTGAAACATTTGTTTGAAAGTCTGTGGGAAATAGACTGGGAAGAGAAGTACTTAAAATACTCAATTCTTAATTTTAAAATAAAAGTTCAGTAAAGATTATTTAATTATGGTTTATCAAAATGATGGATCACCATGGAGATATTAATTTTTCAAATTAGTATTTACTGACATGAGAACATAGTCATAACATAATTAGATCAAAAAGAATGCTCTGAAAGATCCCTTGTGTACAGCTGGAAGAATATGCTACAAAGTGTTAACAATGATAATTCCTGCGTGCTGAGGTTAATAGTGATTTCTTTTTCTATTTTTGTGTTCTTCAATATTTTTGAAATATTTCAGTATATATCAGTTAGGAATGCTTTTGGCCGCAGCAACTGAAAATCTGACTAAGTGGCTTCAACAAATATCAGTTTAATTAATTAATTAAATATTCTTATATATCAAGAAGTTTGGAACAGGAAGTTGTTGGCATTGTTTCAGCTGTTTAATAATGACCTTCTTTCAATTCTCCCATCTTTGGCTTTGTTACTTTTTTCCCCCTTAAGGGCTTTTTTGCCTCATGATCACAAATTGTTACCTTAGTAACAGGTAATCATATCTGATTTCAAGGTAGAAAATGGGACCAGAAATAGTGTTAGTCATGCCTGTTCCATTTAGATTCTTTACTGAAGCCTCTTTTTGAAAACTAACACCCAGACTCATTTTCTTTTCTGTCTTTTTTTTTTTTTTTTTCACATCTCACTTGCCAGAACTGGATTACAGGAGCATCCCCAGCTGCACAGCATGGAGAGACTGACTGCCAGAGCGGTTTAGATTCATTGTGAGTCAATGACAGTATCTTACAGGAATACTGAACCTTGAACAAAATCAGGATTCCATTAGGAAGGAAGAAGGTGGAAATGTGTATTTAACAGTGTCTTAGACTAAAACATCTACCACCCCACCACCACCTGCAAAGATATTCACATCCCAACCCCTGGAACATTTGAATGTTATATAATTCGGCAAAAAAAGATCTCTGCCCATCCTTGGGTGTTAAGGATCGTCCTGGATTGTCTGGGTGGACAATGCAATCACGGGTATCCTTAAAACAAGGAAGCACCAGACACTAACAAATACACAGGAGAATACGATGGAAGGAAAGAGCAGGGAGAAATTAGAAGACATTGGCCTTGAAGAGATTCAGACTGGAAGAGGCAAGTGACACATTCCCCTCAAGAGCCTACAGAGGCAGCGCGACCCTGCTGACCCTGATGTCAGCCTAATGATACTTGCTTCGGACTTCTGGCCTCCAGAACTGAATACATTCTGGTTGTTTTAAGCCATCTAGTTTATGGAAATTTGTTACAGCCATCAGAAGTAACTAATACAGATGAAAAATTGACATGTTATGTCTGCCACATAGACTATATATCTTGCCTGGAAAATCCCATGGACGGAGGAGCCTGGTAGGCTGCAGTTCATGGGGTCACTAAGAGTCAGACACGACTGAGTGACTTCCCTTTCACTTTTCACTTTCATGCATTGGAGAAGGCAATGGCAACCCACTCCAGTGCTCTTGCCTGGAGAATCCCAGGGATGGCAGAGCCTGGTGGGCTGCCGTCTATGGGGTCGCACAGAGTCAGACACGACTGAAGCGACTTAGCAGCAGCAGCAGCAGCAGCAGCATGTGTGTGTATATATATATATATATATAGAGAGAGAGAGAGAGAGAGAGAGAGACAGACAGACAGACAGACAGAGACAGAGACAGAGAGAAACAGAGAGACCAAGTAATATAATACACTATTACTTTCCAAATCATGTATTTACTACTTTAGAAGAGTATTATTTTAAAAATGAAATAATTTGTAAAACAGAGAATTAATTCTTCCCATATTTCCATTGCAAGGAAATAATGTCTTTTCATCAAGGTGTTGCCTCCAAATTTAAACAAATTTTTATATGATCCACGGGCATCTATAACCAATTTCATTGACTTTTGTAGAAATTGCATGGCCATTTTCAAAACTGGATTTGGCTACAAAGGCGAAATTTTTTTCCATTCAATTATAACTTTAAGTTCGTAAAAAGGAATTTATGAGTAAAAACAAATAGATTCATGATAAATCTAAAAGTTATCACTGGAACAAGTTTTTAAGGAAGAAATTAAGGAAATGAGAAAAGAGCACTGCCTCACACTTTTCCTACAGAAAAGCTAAAATAGTAAGAGTATCTGTAATCTGCCATGGAAAATAAGTGAAGGATGACAGAATATTGGTATTCACTTCAAAGCTAGTTATTAAATTTTTCCCGTTTCCTTTCCAGAACTCAACATGACTCGGGCTATTTTCAGACTGTGATCTCTCTTTCATCAAAGTCAGCACTAGCTGTGAAGACCACCTGCTCCACGTAATTACCTTAAACACACTCTCAGAGTCTCCTGATTCAAATGACCTATTTCTTGGTGAAATAAGATGTTTCTTAACTTGGGCTGTGTGAAGTACACTCTCAACTCTAAATTACTTATTCACGGGAGACAAGTGCCCTGGGATCAATTCAAGGTACTGATTTCTCCCATTGGGCTCATTGGAACTATATTCCCAAAGCACAACAAGAAGGCAATCTGCAGATTACCGGATAGAAATAACAACATAGGCTGAAAACCAGCAGCAAGGAAAACCTGCAGAGCTGCTCTTCTAAAAATCTTATTCAGATAAATCTAAGAAGGGAATTAATTTTGATTTTATTCATGTGTTGTTGTTCAGTGGCTAAGTCTTGTCTGACTATTTATTCACATAGGAAACAAATATTCAGATCCTGCCTTTAAGAGAGAGAGCACATTATTTGCCCAATGCTTGCCAAGAGTTATATTCACCAATGAACAGGTTTTTTTCTGAATCCTTTTCCCAACATATACACCTACAAATTTAAATAAGTGGAAGAATACCTATACAAGTCTTGGGGCCAGGCATGGCTTCTGTGAAGAAGTGTATCAGCTGAGACCCAAAGGCCTGGCAGGGAGGATGCAGGTAATGAATATGTGAAGAAGGAGCCTGTGAAGAGGCCTGGACCAGGGGATAAAGTAACTATAACCCTAAGGTATTTAAAGTGTGGCTGAAACTCAGTACAGAAGGGCTATTTTAAGAAGATGGAAGCATGAACAGCCCACATTTCATGCAATTCCTGCTGACATAGAAAAGCTATGCCTACCCCACCTTTAAAGGAATATTTTATCATAGGGAGAAGAGTTTGGAGGGACAAGATGAGAAGAACAGCAATAACTTAAGAGGGTACATGAGTTATCCAGAAGGGAGGGTAACGGGAAAAACACAAAGACAGAAAGTAGTTAGAAAAGTTGTTGGATTCAGTTCAGTTCAGTCACTCAGTCGTGTCCAACTCTTAGTGATCCCACGAATCGCAGCAGGCCAGACCTCCCTGTCCATCACCAACTCCCGGAGTTCACTCGGACTCACACCCATCGAGTCAGTGATGCCATCCAGCCATCTCATTCTCGGTCATCACCTTCTCCTCCTGCCCCCAATCCCTCCCAGCATCAGAGTCTTTTCCAATGAGTCAACTCTTCGCATGAGGTGGCCAAAGTACTGGAGCTTCAGCTTCAGCATCATTCCTTCCAAAGAAATCCCAGGGCCGATCTCATTCAGAATGGACTGGTTGGATCTCCTTGCAGTCCAAGGGACTCTCAAGAGTCTTCTCCAACACCACAGTTCAAAAGCATNTTAAAGGAATATTTTATCATAGGGAGAAGAGTTTGGAGGGACAAGATGAGAAGAACAGCAATAACTTAAGAGGGTACATGAGTTATCCAGAAGGGAGGGTAACGGGAAAAACACAAAGACAGAAAGTAGTTAGAAAAGTTGTTGGATTCAGTTCAGTTCAGTCACTCAGTCGTGTCCAACTCTTAGTGATCCCACGAATCGCAGCAGGCCAGACCTCCCTGTCCATCACCAACTCCCGGAGTTCACTCGGACTCACACCCATCGAGTCAGTGATGCCATCCAGCCATCTCATTCTCGGTCATCACCTTCTCCTCCTGCCCCCAATCCCTCCCAGCATCAGAGTCTTTTCCAATGAGTCAACTCTTGGCATGAGGTGGCCAAAGTACTGGAGCTTCAGCTTCAGCATCATTCCTTCCAAAGAAATCCCAGGGCCGATCTCATTCAGAATGGACTGGTTGGATCTCCTTGCAGTCCAAGGGACTCTCAAGAGTCTTCTCCAACACCACAGTTCAAAAGCATGAATTCTTCGGTGCTCAGCCTTCTTCACAGTCCAACTCTCACAACCATACATGACCACAGGAAAAACCATAGCCTTGACTAGATGGACCTTAGTTGTTGCATTAGAGAAAGATTAAAAAGTACACTTGTTCTAGACTTGCTAACACGACAAGAGTTGGTGAGAAATCATGAATGATAATGACAACAAGACCTCAGGTCTGGACAGGGCAGTGTGTGAGTTTCCATACAGGACAGTGGGGAACATGGGAGAAGGGTGGGGACCCTGGTGCTGGGAGTGGGGCATGGGATGTTGAATTTGGTATTGCCTTTGAGGTGGGGCCTCGACACAGAGTTGTCCCGAATGCTAGTGATACCTATATGTCAGAATCCCCAGGAAGTTCTGGGCTGGAGAGATCTGCACAGTGATGTTTTATTTATTTTCAATTTTTATTTATTTTTTAATATTTACTTATTTGGCTGTGTCAGGGCTTAGTTGTGGCATGTGAGATGTTTGTTGCATCATGCAAGATCTTTCATTGTGGTTGCATCACGTGGGATTTCTAGTTGCAACACACAGGCTCCAGAGTGCATGGGCTCTGTAATTGTGGCACACTCGCTTAGTTGCCCTGTGGCATGTGGGATCTTAGTTCCCCAACCAGGGATAGAACCTGTGTCCCCTGCACTGGTAGGCAGAATTCTTAACCACTGGACCACCAGGGAAGTCCTCACAGTGATGTTTTAAACCATGGGGAAGCTGGCAATGATCAAGTTCACAAGGCTCTCTTTACCCTGGGTGCAACCCAGGTAGCACAATGATTTACTACCTATTACCTCAGGTACCTGAGTCTTGAATTTGTTCATTCAGACATTTGATTGGGCATTCCAGTGGAAATACCCAGGACTTCCCTGGTGGCTCAGACAGTAAAGCGTCTACCTGCAATGCAGGAGACCCGGGTTTGATCCCTGGGTCAGGAAGATCCCCTGGAGAAGGAAATGGCAATCCACTCCAGTACTATTGCCTGGAAAATTCCATGGACAGAGGAGCCTGGTAGGCTATAGTCCATGGGGTTGCAAAGAGTTGGACACAACTGAGCAACTTCACTTTCACTTTTCCAGTTAAAAAAAATTTTAATATTGGAAATCGTGTGAATCAATATCATATTAATGATACTGCTAACACTGTTTAAAAGTATGCTTCTTTAGCTACTACTAACATGTGATAACCTTTGCCTTTCAGGATACAGGGGGGGATTGTTTTCTGGGGCTTTCCGTAAAAGAGGTCAGTAATGATGGTTTATATCAAGTCATTTTGTTTCTAACATGCAACTGTATGCAGTGATTATGGAATATTAATATATTATGCAGAAGAAACATCTTACAACTTCAGAATTTCAGAACTTTCTCTGAAAGTTTTTAACTTTAACTCTATTTAAGACAGTAGCTTAAATATTACACTTATAAAGCACAAAATAAGAGAGGCTGAACCAGTGAGCAGAATGTATGTAGACAGCAAAGCAAAGTTAAATATAAGCAAGTCTCACTGCAAAAAGCCTATGATTCTAGGAAAGATTGAGGGCAGAAGAAGGGGGTGGCAGAAGATGAGATGGTTGGATGGCATTACTGACTTAATGGACATGAGTTTGAGCAAACTCCAGGAGACAGTGAAGGACAGGAACGCCTGGCGTGCTGCAGTCCATGAGTACAGCATGACATAGTGACTGAACAGCAACACTGTTCCCAGGGCAGGGATGCAGAACTCCACAGCCTATCTCCCTCCATGTTCCCCTTCTATCTAATTCATTCATTCCGGCCTCACCAGAGCTACTTCCTGCTTAGATTGTACAGTTTCCTGACCTCCATTGTTATTTCAGATTCTGGTAATAAACCTAAGAATGATGTCAGTTTTACTTTTTCCTTTGTTTTCCTGTGGAAAATAGTTCCTGTTACATGATTTTTGTGGAAATCATGCTTGAACTTTAAAAAATAACCTGCTATCCCAGAATACATATGGGCATTTCCCCCTGCTTACCATGTAATTCTTTTGCCATTTACAAAACAGAAAAAGTGGGAGAGGACTGGGGTAGGAACCACCATTTACATCTGTGGGCACCGTGCACCCAGCAGTTAGGTCAGTTGGTTTACCCAGTGGTAAGACTCAGCTCCATTTGTGGTGAGCCAACTTCCTTGACACAGCTGTGCCCAGGAAAACACCACTGCACAGGGTTTACCACGGTGTGCACGTCAGGGGAACTGTGAGATTTTCCCTCTTGGTTACCCTACTACAAAAAGGTCTTAAAAAAAACGTAAACATACACACACAATGGATATAGAATCCAGTGCCCATTTTCCTCTTTAGCTCATGTGATCATAAAGGTGGGACTGTCACTAAACACCTCAGAGTGCTATTTATCCTTTGTTTCTTGTATTGGTTCATGGTTATTCTCTCCTGGACTTCTTTCACTCTTAATGAACCATCATGTGCAAGAGTTCTGTCAATGAACTATCACCACCTCTTTAATCTCCTTTCTAGTCTTCTGTCTTGGGCCAATTTAGACCCTATAGTTTTTTGTTTTTTTTGAATTTTTAATTTTTATTTGAAATAACAGTGTAATAGGTAGACAGTATACAGCTACTCATTGTGCACCAAGAATTTTTTCTCACAGAGCAGTGATGGATTCCACCCAGACTATCTGTCCCAGAGGACAGAGCCTTCCTCTCATGGGTATCAGAACCTTCTTCGCCTTTTCATTTGCCCTGCATTTGGAAGTGCAACAAGCTGAAGAGCAGCATATTGCAGAATGTACAATACTCTATTTGCTAAGTCGCTTCAGTCGTGACCAACTCTGCGCGACCCCCTAGATGGGAGCCCACCAGGCTCCCCCGTCCCTGGGATTCTCCAGGCAAGAACACTGGAGTGGGTTGCCATTGCCTTCTCCAATGCATGAAAGTGAAAAGTGAAAGTGAACTCGCTGAGTCGTGTCCGACTCTAAGCGATCCCATGGACTACAGCCCAGCAGGCTCCTCCGTCCATGGGATTTTCCAGGCAAGATCCTATAGTTTTTTAACCACATACTGGAAATGATGACCAGGATCCTGTATTTCATCCATCTTTCACAATGGAAACAAGAAGCAACCACAGTAATCTCCACAGTCTTCAACAATCCCGTCTTAGTGGTTATAAAATTAACCTTCTCCTAATATCAAAGACTTTTAAATAAGGTTTCTAACCCATTCCTTGACCTTCTCTCTTAGTAAATATCTCCATATCCCATGTACAAGTCTCTGGACTATTTACCACATTCCACGTGTGCTGAAAACAGTTCACTTAGACATCTTCTCCTGCCTGCAATTCCCTTCCCCAGCCTCTCAGCCTACCAAAACCCTACTCTTGCTTCAAGATTCAAGTCAAATGCTACTTCCACCATAAATCCATTCATGACACACGAAGTAGGAATCAATTTGCTTTTATCTGGGCTTCACAATATCTCTACAACATACGCCATGCCGTGCGGTCCCAAGTCACTTCGGTTGTGTCCGATTCTGTGTGACTCTATGGACTGCAGCCCACAAGCCTCCACTTCCATGGGATTCTCCAGTCAAGAATACTGGAGTGGGTTGCCATGCCCTCCTCTAGGGGATTTACTGACCTAGGAATCTAACTCGGTTCTCTTATGTCTCCGGCATTGGCAGGTGGGTTCTTTACCAGTAGCGCTACCTGGGAGTTCAGTTTAGTTCAGTTGCTCAGTCCGTGTCCAACTCTTTGTGACCCCATGGACTGCAGCATGCCAGGCCTCCCTGTCCATCACCAACTCCCAGAGTTTACTCAAACTAATGTCCATTGAGTTGGTGATGCCATCCAACCATCTCATCCTCTGTCATGCCCTTTTCCTCCTACCTTCAATCTCTCCCAGCATCAGGGTCTTTTCTAATGAGTCAGTTCTTCACATCAGGTGGCCAAAGTATTGGAGTTTCAGCTTTAGCATCAGTCCTTCCAATGAATATTCAGGACTGATTTCCTTTAGGATGGATTGGTTGGATCTCCTTGCTGTCCAAGGAACTCTCAAAAGTATTCTCCAACACCACAGTTCAAAAGCATCAATTCTTCCGTGCTCAGCTTTCATTATAGCCCAACTCTCACATCCATACATGACTACTGGAAAAACCATAGCTTTTACTAGATGGATCTTTGTGGCAAAGGAATGTCTATGCTACTTCCACCATAAATCCATTCATGACACACGAAGTAGGAATCAATTTGCTTTTATCTGGGCTTCACAATATCTCTACAACATACGCCATGCCGTGCGGTCCCAAGTCACTTCGGTTGTGTCCGATTCTGTGTGACTCTATGGACTGCAGCCCACAAGCCTCCACTTCCATGGGATTCTCCAGTCAAGAATACTGGAGTGGGTTGCCATGCCCTCCTCTAGGGGATTTACTGACCTAGGAATCTAACTCGGTTCTCTTATGTCTCCGGCATTGGCAGGTGGGTTCTTTACCAGTAGCGCTACCTGGGAGTTCAGTTTAGTTCAGTTGCTCAGTCCGTGTCCAACTCTTTGTGACCCCATGGACTGCAGCATGCCAGGCCTCCCTGTCCATCACCAACTCCCAGAGTTTACTCAAACTAATGTCCATTGAGTTGGTGATGCCATCCAACCATCTCATCCTCTGTCATGCCCTTTTCCTCCTACCTTCAATCTCTCCCAGCATCAGGGTCTTTTCTAATGAGTCAGTTCTTCACATCAGGTGGCCAAAGTATTGGAGTTTCAGCTTTAGCATCAGTCCTTCCAATGAATATTCAGGACTGATTTCCTTTAGGATGGATTGGTTGGATCTCCTTGCTGTCCAAGGAACTCTCAAAAGTATTCTCCAACACCACAGTTCAAAAGCATCAATTCTTCCGTGCTCAGCTTTCATTATAGCCCAACTCTCACATCCATACATGACTACTGGAAAAACCATAGCTTTTACTAGATGGATCTTTGTGGCAAAGGAATGTCTATGCTACTTCCACCATAAATCCATTCATGACACACGAAGTAGGAATCAATTTGCTTTTATCTGGGCTTCACAATATCTCTACAACATATGCCATGCCGTGTGGTCCCAAGTCACTTCGGTTATGTCCGATTCTGTGTGACTCTATGGACTGTAGCCCACAAGCCTCCACTTCCATGGGATTAATATGCTGTCTAGTTTGGTCATAGCTTTTCTTGCAAGGAGCAAGCATGTTTTAATTTCATGGCTGCAGTCACCATCTGCAGTGATTTTTGACCCCCCCCCCCAAATAAAGTCTGTTACTGTTTCCACTGTTTCCTCATCTATTTTCCATGAAGTGATGGGACCAGATGCCATGATCTTAGTTTTCTGAACGTTAAGCTTTAAGCCAACTTTTTCACTCTCCTCTTTCACTTTCATCAAGAGGCTCTTTAGTTCTTCTTCCCTTTCTGCTATCATACGTGTAGTGTCATCTGCATACCTGAGGTTACTGATATTTCTCCTGGCAATCTTGATTCCAGCTTGTGCTTCATCCAGCCCAGCATTGCTCATGATATATTCTGCATATAAGTTAAATAAGCAGGGTGATAATATACAGCCTTGATGTATTCCTTTCCTGATTTGGAACCAGTCTGTTGTTCTATGTCTAGTTCTAACTATTGCTTCTTGACCTGAATACAGATTTCTCAGGAAGCAAGTCAGGTGGTCTGGTATTCCCATCTCTTTAAGAATTTTCCACAGTTTTCTGGGATCCATACAGTCAAGAGCTTTGGCATAGTAAATAAAGCAGAAGTAGATGTTTTTCTGGAACTTTCTTGCTTTTTTGATGACCCAGTGGATGTTGGCAATTTGATCTCTGGTACCTCTGCCTTTTCTAAATCTAGCTTGAACATCTGGAACTTCATGGTTCATGTACTGTTGAAGCCTGGCTTGAAGAATTTTGAGCATTACTCTGCTAGTGTGTGAGATGAGTGCAATTGTGTGGCAGTCTGAACATTCTTGGCATTGCCTTTCTTTGGGATTGGAATGAAAACTGACCTTTTCCAGTCCTGTGGCCACTGCTGAGTTTTCCTAATCTGCTGGCATATTGAGTACAGCACTTTCACAGTATCATCTTTTAGCACTTGAAATAGCTCAACTAGGATTCCATCATCTCCACTAGCTTTGTTCATAGTGATGCTTCCTAAGGCCCACTTGACTTCGCATTTCAGGATGCCCGGCTCTAGTTGAGTGATCACACCGTTGTGATTATCTGGGTTAGGAAGATCTTTTTTGTATAGTTCTTCTGTATATTGTTGCCATCTCTTCTTAATATCTTCTGCTTCTGTTAGGTCCATATCATTTTTGTCCTTTATTGTGCCCATCTTTGCATGAAATGTTCCCTTGGTATCTCTAATTTTCTTGAAGAGATCTCTAGTCTTTCCCATTCTGTTATTTTCCTCTGTTCTTCTGTTCTTTGCATTGATCACTGATGAAGGCTTTCTTATCTCTCCTTGCTACTCTTTGGAACTCTGCATTCAAATGCTTATATCTTTCCTTTTCTCCTTTGCCTTTTGCTTCTCTTGTTTTCACAGCTATTTGTAAGGCCTCCTCAGACAGCCATTTTGCCTTTTTGCATTTATTTTTCTTGGGGATTGTCTTGATCCCTACCTCCTGCACAATGTCATGAACCTCTATCCATAGTTCTTCAGGCACAATATCAGACTGAATCCCTTGAATCAATTTCTCACTTCTACTGTAAAATTGTAAGGGATTTGATTTAGGTCATACCTGAATGGTCTAGTGGTTTTCCCTACTTTCTTCAATTTAAGTCTGAATTTGGCAATAAGGAGTCCATGATCTGAGCCACAGTCAGCTCCTGTTCTTGTTTTTGCTGACTGTATAGAGCTTCTCCATCTTTGGCTGCAAAGANGTAAGGGATTTGATTTAGGTCATACCTGAATGGTCTAGTGGTTTTCCCTACTTTCTTCAATTTAAGTCTGAATTTGGCAATAAGGAGTCCATGATCTGAGCCACAGTCAGCTCCTGTTCTTGTTTTTGCTGACTGTATAGAGCTTCTCCATCTTTGGCTGCAAAGAATATAATTAATCTGATTTTGGTATTGACTACCTGGTGATGTCAATGTGTAGTCTTCTCTTGTGATATCAGAAGAGGGTGTTTGCTATGACCAGTGTGTTCTCTTGGCAAAACTCTATTAGCCTTTGCCCTGCTTCATTCTGTACTCCACAGCCAAATTTGCTGGTTACTCCAGGTATTTCTTGACTCCCTAATTTTGTATTCCAGTCCTGTCTAATGAAAAAGACATTTTTTGGGGGTGTTAGTTCTAGAAGGCCTTGTAGGTCTTCATTGAACCATTCAACTCCAGCTTACTCAGCATTACTAGTCAGGGCTTAGACTTGGATTACTGTGATACTGAATGGTTTGCCTTGGAAACAACAGAGATCATTCTGTCATTTTTGCAATTACATCCAAGTACTGCATTTTGGACTCTTTTGTGACTATGATGGGTACTCCATTTCTTCTAAAGGATTCTTGCCCACAGTAGTAGATATAATGGTCATCTGAGTTAAATTCACCCATTTCAGTCTATTTTAGTTCACTGGTTCCTAAAATGTTGATGCTTACTTTTGCCATCTCCTGTTTGACCACATCCAATTTGCCTTGATTCATGGACCTAATATTCCAGGCTCCTATACAATATTGCTCTTTATAGCATTGGACTTTACTTCCATCACCAGTCACATTCGCAGCTGGGTGTTGTTTTTGGTTTGGCTCCGTCTCTTTATTCTTTCTGCAGTTATTTCTCCACTGCGTTATTGAGACCTACCAACCTGGGGAGTTCATCTTTCAGTGTCCTATCTTTTTGATAGGCATATAAATGTGTGTGCAAATGAATGTGCCTCTAAGTAAATATAACAGCAGATCTTTGAATCTAGCGAATTTAACATTTTCTATTTTGACTATTTGTGAGTGGTTCTAAATGACCATGACATGCATCATTTATGTTTTTACAGAAGCAGTCACTGAATTACCCACTGTGGGGAGCACATATTAGAATGAATTCCCCAGCTAGTTGTAAGCCCAGCTTGTGCCCTGCAGCCCAGAAGCTCTGTTTCCCAGATAAGGTCAAATACAATGGTGGTTGGGGGTTGGTGGTCAGGCACTAAATGCTGTAGCAATATTCCTAAATTGTGGAAGAATTATATTCCTCAGGGGGTATATAAAGTTTCTAATCTTTATTCAGTGTTTAGCATGTGCCAAGGACTGTCCTATGCACTTCATACATATTGTAATATTTAATTCTCACAGCAATTTGTATGGCAGGGGCTATTGAAATACCTAATTTACAGATACAAAAGCTAAGGAAAAGACGGAAAAAAGTATTCATTGCAAAGGCAGAGTATGAACCAAGGCCATTGCTCTATGGTTGGCACCTTTAACCAACCCGCTCTGCTATCTGTGTGTGTGCTCAGTCACTCAGACTCTTTTGTGGCTCCATGGACTGTGCCCTGCCAGGCTCCTCTGTCCACAGAATTTCCCAGGCAAGAATATTGGAATGGGATGCCATTTCCTCCTTCAGAGAATCTTCCTGACCCAGGGATCAAACCAGTGTCTCCTGCACTGGCAGGCAAATTCTTTACCACTAAGTTACCTGGGAAGCCCACTCTGTTATCTGCTGCTGCTGCTAAGTTGCTTCAGTCATGTCTGACTCTGTGCAACCCCATAGATGGCAGCCCACCAGACTCCTCCATCCCTGGGATTCTCCAGGCAAGAATACTGGACTGGGTTGCCATCTCCTTCTCCAATGCACACATGTGTGCTAAGTCACTTCAGTCATGTCTGACTCTGTGCGACCCTATGGACAGCAGCCCACCTCTGTCCATAGGATTCTCCAGGCAACAGCACTGGAGTGGGCTGCCACTTCCTTCTCTGGTATCTACCAGGTGGTAAATATGAATGACCTACTATAGGTATAAAATAGTACACCTGTATTTCTACCTCTCTGCTGCTGTTGCTAAGTCACTTCAGTCGTGTCCAACTCTGTGCGACCCCAGCGACGGCAGCCCACCAGGCTCCCCATCCCTGGGATTCTCCAGGTAAGAACACTGGAGTGGGTTGCCATTTCCTTCTCCAGTGCAGGAAAGTGAAAAGTGAAAGTGAAGTCGCTCAGTCGTGTCCGACTCCTAGTGACCCCATAGACTGCAGCCCACCAGGCTCCTCCATCCATGGGATTTTCCAGGCAAGAGTACTGGAGTGGGGTGCCATTCTAGGGCACCAATATCATGCCTTCTGGCTTGTTTCATCAACAATGCCCAGCACGGTTACTTGTAAATAGCAGACTGTAAAACTAACAGTAGGTTCACTAAAATACTGAACCTCAATACTTCTTTCTAACAGAAAAAATATTTCATTTACTTGTAATTCTTTTTTGTTAAACACAAGGCTATAAATTCTCATTTGCCTTTGGGTTTTTCACTAGAAATGAACTTAACATATATTGGAAACATTTAGCTTCGTCATGAAGCTATGTAAAGTAAGCATTGGCACACTCTGCATAGTAGCATTAGGAGAAATCCTTCATCTACACTTACAGACCCACTTGTCAGAAACAGAATTAAAGTAGATTTGAAACACCTCCAGGCAGCATAGGTCCCTAGTGCTGCAAAGTATTCAAAGCTTTACTCTTTGACCCATTGCTGTTTAGATGATTTTGATTTTATGAAAAAAGAAAAAGGAACAATGAGCCTGGACAGTGGGGATTCATATACTCTACTCCTGTACAGTCTGACGCGCATTTTATTAACATTCACATTAGAGCACAGGAAGGGTGTTGTGAGCAAACGCCAGAACCAACATGTCCTTGATTAAAACACTGGGGATGTTTAAGGATATGTCAGAAGTAGTAGAGAAATCATTAATAAGAAGACTCTAATGAAAGGAACCCAGGATGTGGAAACTGCAGTCCACCAATAGAAATGCTGCTTTCAGATGTCGCCTCGCTTGTTTTTCTCTTTTAAAACAAACTGCTGATACATTGCTCTTAGTTTTCAAAAGATCAAGTTCATTAGGGTGAGGAATTACTTTTTGACTGCTGCCACGGGGCTTTTCATCAGGGATAGTGTGTCCGACTGCCAAAATGTCAAGATCTAAACACTCAAACTGCATCTACTGGAGGAAGAAAAATCACTTAAGGTTAGAAGGTCCCCGTGGTTTTAAGATTGCTCAGGATTTTACATATAGAGCTCGGGAAACAAATATCTTACTGGACAACATCGATATGTATTGGCTTGAAGCCACTCTGTGTGTAAGGCAAATGCAGTGAAGGTGAGGGATCGTGGTTTACTCCAAGAAAATGGACAACCTGGAAAATTAAAAAAAAAAATTATTTAGCAAGCCAAACATTTTCATCCTGTGTTCAATGTTAATAAATTATCTTAGGTGGTCTCTGAGTTACAGGTAGATTCTCAGTATCTTCAAGCTGAATGGCACACAAAGAAGACTTCCTCTTGTAGCCCAAACCTAGGTGTTAGTGAAATTGACAATCCTGCTATGCAGTTCCCGGATATATTGCTGGGGTCAATGCTGGCCTGCAGGAGCCTAGAGCAAGCAAGCTGGACTCCCACAGGAAAGGCTGGGCAATGTGCATTTGAACAAACATTCCAAATAGATGGATGGGTCATAAAATCAAGATCATGTAATGGTTGTTTTTGTTTTGAATTCTTAATTATGAATTTCTTCTTCATCCTTGAGAGTTTTAAAGAAAACTTTTTATACATTCTTTGGCCTTCTATTTCGGATAAAAAGGCTTCTGTATAAAAGACTCTCATCATTCTATTTTTTTCATTGTTTTTAATACAAGCCGAGCAGAAGTGGCACAACATTTGTTCAAACTGGTGTTTACATCCCTTCTCTGAAGTTGAGTGCTCTATTGTACCCGCAGGCTCAACTTTTCAAGGAGCTACTACAAGGGCTGTTCACTTTGAGGATGGGTTATTTGAAGGAGGTGCTTGTGGCAGATACTGTTTCACTGAATCACTGAAGGGAAAAAAATAACACTTTTCTCTTCTATCCCCCTTTTGAATTCTCACTCAAATGGCACAGCACTGTAATGTTAACTTGAAGAGGCTGCCCAACATTTTGCATTTGGACCAACCTAGGAGCCAACTATGCTTTGTGTTCTGGAATGTGATACAAATATACATAATGCCGTTATAACCCAAAGAAAACTGCATAACGAAGAATGGGGCAGGAGGGGATAAATCCATATTATTGCTTAGAACACAGTTTTGGGGAAAAGTTAATGAAAGTTATCAGGCACAAACTGTCTTTAAATACTGCCAGATGACAAAATTGTGAAAATAATGAGTCTGTTTCTCCAGTGGAAAGCTCTGGAAGACAGACACAAAGCAGAGGTGACATTGAGCCTTGTAAGAACAATCCTATGCTCTGCAGTCTAAATCTTGACCTGCCAGGCAAACTATTACAAGGAAGTAATTAGACCTGCAATCTGGGGATGAGTAGTGAGTTTTTTTCCCTTTTACAGTTTATAGGCAGCTACAGTTGAATTTATGCCTGAAAACTCTAATTGTTTTCTTGATGATGTAAGTAGAAAGATGTTTATAAGTTCGTTTTTTACTACAGAGTCTCCACTGACCAGATTTATATAAAAGTGCTATTTCTCAAAATGTGTTTTGTCCCATTTTGTTGTTCAGTTGCTCAGTCACGTCTGACTCTTTGTGACCTGNTGTACTGGTATAAAGTTTTGGGAAGCAATTGTGTTTTGAAGGCATTTTGGAGGAAATTGATAAGTTATCTATGGAGATTACCCCTTAAAGAAAGAATAATCAGGAGGAAAACTTATTCAGAGCAGAGCTCAATGACAACACTTAATAAACAGTATGGTAAATCTTTTGCTATGTATATTGACAACGATTTTTAAAACATTAAAAGACTTTTCTCTTTATCATTTATATAGAATTTTGTGTTTTCTTTTTCCAAAATCTAATTGTTCCAAATACTTTTACTTTTTCTATGTTCCCTGAGTAATCTAAAAGTGCTATTGATTTTCTCCACAAGCTATTAACTAAAAGATGCTTGTTTTTTAAGGGAGCTGTGTAAATTGATAATAAAACAATTAAAAAAGCTTTTCCCCTCCATTTTCTTTGCTTTCAGCGGAAACCTCTCATTTGAACCATAAGCAGATTAAATGAAAATCTCACTGTGGCCCTCTGGCTAGCCAGATCAACAAAGTAATTTAAATCTACCATAATCCCATTAGAAATAGCCAACAAAATATTTATTGTTTAATAATATGTCCCAGCTCCAGAGCTGTACCAGTTGAAGTCAGAACACAATTTTGAGTTGTTTCCACATTATACCTATTGGTTTCCTGTGATGTAAACAGGGGAAAATCCTGACAATAAAGGTTAGCATTGAAATAACTTTGTGCTTCCCAAGTGGCTCAGTGGTAAAGAGTCTGCCTGCAATCAAGGAGATGTGGGAAATGCGGGTTTGATGCCTGGGTTGCAAAGATCCCTTGGAGGAGCGCACAGCAACTCACTCCAGTATTCTTGCCTGGAGAATTCCTACAGACAGAGGAGCCTGGCAGAGTACAGTCCATAGGGTTGCAGAGTTGGACACGACCGAAGCGACTGAGCACAAATAAAGAAATTTATCTCCTAATTCAAAGGCAAAACATCACACATAAATTTAACCAAATGAATGTTTAATTTTGCATTTGGGGTTGGGTCTTCAGTATATTTTAGAGTTGGATTATTAGCAATTAATCAAATCTCATGTCTGTGAAAGGCAACCTGGATGAGATGACACCAGGCAAGTGTCATCCCCACCCCCCATCATCTTACCCATAACTAACTTTATGCTTTGATGTCTTGTCCTTAAAGTTCATGTTCTACAAAGGGTAGAATAAGAAGCATCAAGATATGGATGGCTTGCTGTTGATAATAATGCCTGTTATCCAGTTATGACCCATAACATCACAATTAGAGCAACATTTCAAGATTCTTCTGCCATGTGTGAAATTTTGCAAGACTTTCAGAGTTGCAGCACTGGGAGGCCTTTAGAGGAGCTTCTGCGGTGTACTTAGAGATGACAGATATACCCACGCTAACAAAGAGGACATTCGAATCATCTACACAGGCCTATACTTCCCAGTCAGGAACGGATGAGCCAGACTTTAAAAGGAGATAATGAAAAGTTAAGTCCCTAAGCACCTCCTGAGCTATGGATCACATTATCAAAGAAAACAATAGACAAACTAACAGGCAAACACAGCTTTACAGCAAATGTATTTTGCAAAGGAATAGAAGAGAAAAAAATACGTATTAGAAAAAGGACAGTAGTAACAATACATGCTATTTTGTAGCATTTTCTCTGAAATAAGTATCACTAATACATGCTATGTCATTAACTCCTGACAAAAGTCCTTATGAACTAGGAGCTTTCATTATGCTATTGTACAGATTGGGAAACTGAGGCAAGAGAGATTAAGTAATTCACTGAAGGTTACAACAGCTATGACTGGTGTGATTTATGAAGACCCACATTCCAATACCAGAGTATTTATCTTAACCTAGGAATCAGACTGCTTCTCCAAGAAAATGAATTTCAATTTCTGACTTGAGTAGAAACAGAACTCTTTTGAACTCATTCCTGAAATGTCCAGTGTGTGTGCGTGTGTGCTCAATCAAGTCCAACTCTCTGTGATCCCATGGGCGGTAGCCCACCAGGCTTCTCTTTTGTCTGTGGAATTCTCCAGGCAAGAATACTGGAGCGGTTGCTATTTCCTTCTTCAAGGGATCTTCCCAATCCAGGAATCAAACCAGCATCTCTTGTGCCTCCTGCACTGGCAGGCAGATTCTTTACCACCATGCCACCTGGGAAGCCCAGAGTCTAAAGTCAATCCTGCTTCACTTAGTATTTTCTTCCTCTTTCTAGGACTGCACAAGGTTAGAGCAATTGCTGTACTTTGTTACTTTGTTAATTAGTCACCTAGACTCCTTTTGTTTTCGATTGGGTGATGTATCTCAGCATCTAGGTAATACTGTTATTTATCTGAACTAGGGAGGAAAGCAAATATTTGCCAATATTTCAAACAAAGCCTGGATCCACAAGAGACTAAACGGTGCTTTCCATATGCAAACATTCCTAAGTGAACAGTGAACATCCATTAATCTGTGGACTTCTCTGTGGCTCCTATGGTGATGGAAGGGGCTAAGCCTGCAGAATCTGATTCTCACCCAGACTTTCACTTTGATTAATCAACATTTCCCCATTCCTGTCACCAATCATCACTTATCTACCATGGATCAATGATCCTCCCTTTTTTTAAACTGTACTTCTGTCTACCCACATTTCTGCCTCTGGTAATTTTCATATTGACTCAAGTCTGTCTCCTGGGCGGCCCCTTTCTGCATCTCTTGTTGCTCTGATCTCCAGCGACACCTCACCCCAATCCCAAGGAACCAGTGCTGATGAAAGACAACACATTGATACACAGGAGAAACAAATGGGCTTGTGAACATGCAATTCATAAAGCCACAGGGAAAAGAAATTCAGCGATATTGGTGAATCTGCTCAATCTATTGAGGGACACTAGACAGTCTGGGGGAGTAAATTATCAAGAAGGACAATTGAGCTGGACTTTCAGGATACATATCCAGAGAATCACTCAGACACAGCAGAACAGACATCACACAACTTATCTTTCCATCCAGGAATCTTTGAGACTTGAGTTTGTTACTTTAAATTAGTGAACCAAATTGGAATGGATTTTCTTTTGTCCAACATCTATCCCTTCAATATCTCCCTGCATGTATCAGATCTCTAGATACACATAATAACATAATAATAATAATAATACAAAATAATGTCATTTACTTTTTCACTAGATTCAGAAAGCTAATGGATGCAATAAAGTTCTGTTATATCAGAGGTTATATACTTGGAAGATTATAGGGTTGGTATTTAAAATTAATCATCCTGAGTAATAACTAACTCTCCTCTGCTGTTAAAACAGTCTTTTATAACTGTTATTAGTCAAGTTCCTGTAAAAAGCATGACATATTATTTGGGACTACAATTAAAATATTGCTATTTGAAAGAAAGAATAAAATAGAAGCTGGAAGATTTGGTAATATACTTCCTGAAAACCCAATCAAAATACTATGCACTATTTTTTTTAAGCTCTCTTCTTAGGGACTTAAAGGGGAAAAAAACAAATGACTATTAACAAGATATAGGAAATTAGTTTAGATCTGAATTTCATACCATAGCTCAAAGAGTGGGGCTTTCCTGGTGGCTCAGTGGTAAAGAACCTGCCTGCCAATGAGGGAGACACACATTCGATCCCTGGGTCAGGAAGATCCCCTGGAGAAGGACATGGCAACCCACTCCAGTATTTGTGCTTTGGAAATCCAAGGACAGAGGAGCCTGGTGAGCTAGAGTCCATCGGGTCACAAAAGAGTCAGACACGACTTAGTGACTAAACAGTAAACAACAACAGTTAAAAACGCACACACACACAGATTAATTTATTTTCAACTTGGGAGGTGTACTGATGGATTAGGAGGCATGGGAAGAAAGGAGACACAGTTGTTCCTCTGTCTCCCAGACATAGCCCTACCCCCAGACCAAAATCTCCAGAAACTCAATTTGTGTACCACCAACCCATATCCTCCCACATACTTTAAATTAACTCTAGGTTGTATAATATCTCATACAATGTTAATAATTGCGAATACAATGTAAATGATATGTAAATACTTGCCAGCTCACAGCAAATTCAAGTTTTGCTTCATGGAACTTTCCAAAAATTTTTTTTTTCAAATATTTTTGATCCATAGTGGGTTGCATCCCCAGGATACAAAACCTACAGATATGGAAGGCTGACTGTATACATTTTACTTTTCTTTGTTTGACTTTTTCTAATGCCATTACTTTTCCAGATGTTAAATACTGATTACTTAGTGGACATTTTACATGTTATTAGTTAGCATCTGGCAAACAAAAGAAAATAGAACTAAAATTGACATCTTATACAATGCTATATATCAGTTATATCACTAAATCAGAAAAAGAGATTATATGTGAAACAGATTTTACAATAAAACTGTTTTCATACCGTGACAAAAAAACCTGAACAACTATCTTCTTATATCTCCAACTAGAAATTCACAAAGAAAGGAAAGGAGGGTAAACCTTCACATAACCAAGGTTGCCTTTTAATTCATGCCATCTTTGATTCCTAATCTTATGTGTGGCTTGCTTGCAATTCTACACACTCATTTGGAATCAGCCTATAACTACATACTTAAATTTGGGGTCAGAATTGTCCGGATAATGTCAACTTTTCTCTTCCCCATTATATAAGGTATCAGTCACCATTCTTCCCATCTCTCACTTTCCTCTCATCGAGTTAAATGGAGTGCCCACAAGGAACTCATGAAAAAGACATCATTACTAGTGATGGTTGCAAGAATTAAAAAATTATATCCTCAGATGTAAACCTGCCTTTTGAAGCTTTTAAAAGATCACCTTAGAAGCCTAAAATTTAAAAAGAACCTATTAAAGTATTCAACCTGTTGCTATTTAGCTGCTCACTCATATTTGACTCTTTGCGACTCCATGGACTGTAGCCCGCCAGGCTATTCTGTCCATGGAATTCTCAAGGCAAGAATCCTAGGGTGGGTTGCCATTTTCTTCTTCAGGGGATCTTCCTGCACCAGGAATTGAATCAATGTCCCTTGCATTGGCAGGCAGATTCTTTACCAGTGAGCTACCAGGAAGTCCATATATAAAAACAGGTCATAGTAATTTGTGGACACATTCAGGGAGAAGTGGCAATCAATAGAATATCTTCTTTCATTTTGTTTCATAGAAATCAATGTATTCCTACTTAAAAATTTCAGTCCCTGGTCTATTTGCAGGGGCCTTCAGTCTACTTTTTTACTTCAGTCTACCTGACTTGTGGTTTCTATTTTTCTTGTAAGTTTTTCATAGTTAATAACTTTCTCTAGTTTTGTAAAATGATGAGCATTTTTAGGTAGGTCTATCTGCTTAGACCATCTATTTAATCAGAAGAGACTGAAAATCTATGATTCAGAAGTTCTCTTCCAAGCTGTTCTTAGCTTTATTCACTTGTGTCTCAATGAATCCTATTGCCTGAAAATCTTTGCAAACACAATGATTAGACAATTCAAATGATGTACCCTTCACTGGCTTCAAGCACTAGAAGTACTGAAAAACCTGCTCCTTTCTTTGCCTTTAAACCCCTCACCTTATCCTGTCCTCCACTACCAGACCAGGCCAGATCTGTTATTTACTCAAAGAGACCCAGTGCTTGCTGGATATCATCCAAATGTCTAAAGTTAAAAGTATTTTACATCACTCTTCCCAGTTCCCATTCACTGAACTCTTACTTTGAGTCTCCACTCAAGACAAACAGATTTACTTGATAGCTCTCCAAATATGCTCAATATGGACTCAGCAAAGTCACTGAGCTTGGTATCCATTTGTCTAGAACATTCCATCCCTCTTCACCTCTTTTCAACCTGCTTCTCTGCATACTAAAATTTCACCTTCCTTTAAGGCCAATGTCAAATGTTAACTTTTTCACAAACCTGTTTCTGATTTGCTCAATAAGAATGACCCTCTCTTGGAGCACCTTTCTGATCCTCCAATACTCACAGTCAACCTTGTCTTATTGCTTAGTCACATAATCCTTCCGCTTCTTAGATTCTAAGCTCCTGGAGGAACCACAGCTTATTCTTCTCTATACAAACCAAAGTATTAATGTTATGTACTGTGTCTTTCACAGAGGAACTCAACCAAAATTGACTGAATAAATAAACAATGGAGATGTAGAGAAGCTATTTATTTAGCTGAAAACTTTTACAAGAGATTCTGGTTCCATTTTGGAGAAGCCTAGGTCAGTGTCTAAATTATCTCACTTGTGCCTCTCTAAACAGGGTATGGATTTATATATGCAAGTGCCATACTAGCATTTTTTAAACAAAAAATAGAAAAAGGTTTTTTTACATTATTGTTTTCATCAAGGAAGTTAGAAATCATTCAAGACACCAGATTTTTCACTTATTTTGAGGATCTTTGCAAAGAATAAAGGTATTTTGAAGCAATAAACATGATATAGCCATCTGTTTGGGGGTTTTTTTGCCACCAACTCAGTTAAGGGAAATCTTACTTCATATTGGTTAAATTGCTGACATGACTTTTAAAGATAAAATGATTTGAGAAACTGAAAACGCAAAGCTGCCCATATTTTCACCACTGTGTGAACAGATTTTGAACAAACATAATTAATGATTCACTTTTAAAAATTCAGTAGAACACTGGTAACCTAAGTCTCAGAAAACATGCTTAATGTTCATATTATGAGATAACCATGTTTATATCATACTTTAAGATGTGAGTGGACATGAAGTAATTCATGGTTTATAGGAGAAATCTTTTAATTTGCCTTTCTCCTTTTCATTCAGTCCTTCAACATATTAATTAAAATGTCTATTAGATGCCTGGCAATATACTAGCACAGAAATACACAGTGAACTCATTAAGACAGAATCTGTGTATAAATTTTTCTTATATATAGTCCTTTTTTACACAAAATATAATAGCTTCTGGACTGAAGCCTTAAAACCAGTTCTTCTGCTTAGAGTTTGTAAATTTTGTTAATAGCATCATTTTTCTCCTATGGTTTGAAGCCACAGAATTACAATATTTGTCACACTTTCAACTATATGCACTAACTTCAGTCTTTTTATACTTTAAGGCATTACAAAGTATCTTGATTCTGCTTTGTGTTTTTATTTTTTTAACACAAAAAGCTTTTTATATTGGATTATAGTTGATTAACAGTGTTGTTAATGTTGTTTCAGGTGAACAGTGAAGGGAATCAGCCATACATATACATGTATCCATTCTCTCCCAAACACCACCCCCTCCATCCAGGCTGACACATAACATTGAACAGAATCCCATGTGCTATACAGTAGATTTTTGTTGGTTATCCATTTTAAATATGATAGTGTGTACATAACCTTCCCCAAATCCTTAACTATCCCTTCCCCCCAGCTATCATGAGTGTGTTTTCTAAGTCTGTGAGTCTCTTTCTGTTTTGTCAGTAAGTTCATTTGTCTCATTTTTTTTTTAGATTCCACTTATAATCTTGGTTCTGCTTCTTAAGTTTATCACTTATCTAATCAAAGACTTTCCCAAAGAAAGGCAATTCCAAAAAATACTCAAACTACCGCACTATTGCACTCATCTCACACGCTAGTAAAGTAATGCTCAAAATTCTCCAAGCCAGNTGGGGGCAGGAGGAGAAGGGGACGACAGAGGATGAGATGGCTGGATGGCATCACTGACTCGATGGACGTGAGTCTGAGTGAACTCCAGGAGTTGGTGCTGGACAGGAAGGCCTGGTGTGCTGTGATTCATGGGGTCGCAAAGAGTTGGACATGACTGAGCGACTGAACTTAACTCAACTGAATCAAGGACTAGTGACTCTGACTGACTTTTGAGGCAGTATACAAAATTGTCCCAATCCGCTTTTCACATCTTAACATTTTTTTTTCAAATCTACATACCCAGCTTCATTCAAATTTGGTTATTTACTATCTCAAAATACTCCACCAATTTTCTCTTCTGTATAGTATTTATTCAAGATATTCTTCCCTGTGACTTACTCTTCTTTCCCTACACAATCACAGAAATTCTAACTTCCTTAAAGAAGTATCTTAATTTTTCTATTAAGTCTTAAAGGATTATCACGTTTGAGCTTTATCATCTCGGGAAACTCGTATTTCATCATTGGTATTTTCTAAGAACTCCAACATTCTGCTTAATCTTGTCCCCTAGGTTACATGATGCTAAGGCAGAGGTAGCTTTGTTTGCCAGTGCTTGGAGATGGTGCTTAAAATTTTTACTTGATTATTTGTATTCCTGACTACAAATCTTCCTCTGAATCGTACGTAACTTCTAATTTTTTATGGAAATATGATGAGTGACCAACCTGGTTTCTATACCATCCAGAAGACCAAAACCCCGTGAAGGAAAGGGACTCTCTCTGGTGCTTTAGTATGAGCCATCTACAGACCTTTCATCCTATCTGTGTAGTTCATTTATTAACAATGTGCTTCTTCACTTTTCCATTTTTATGTTTTTCTCTCTTTTTCCTGCTTTCTCTACTGCTCCTTATTAGGCAGACAGTCATATTCTCTGGCATTTTGCTTATGTCTGCTAGTAGCATTCAAGGAATAAATTTTTCTGACTCCTGGGATATGCTATAAAAACTGATAATTGCATTTCCAAGCTATTGCTAATCTCTAAACTAACCTCCAAAATTTGTGGAGAAAAATAAAATGAAGAGAATTCAAACCGAGTTTCAGTGTTCATTTTTAAAATTCTCAGTCAACTTAGGTGGCGATAAAGGGGGAGGAAAAAACATGAAATAACTAAAGCAAACAGAATGTGTGTGTGTGTGTATGTATATATATATACACACATATCTCAATCTACTACATAAGTTAAAAGAAAATGATACACTTCTATAGCTTCCTTAAGCACCTTTTCTTTATAACTCCGTTTCCTTTCATGTAGTCTTCCATATTATCAAAAATGAATGAAAACTTGAAAAGAAAGCAGAGATGAATCTATGCTAAAAATTGTTATTATAAGTACCTTTTTTCTTTTCTGCAGAAAAGTTTTCCCAATAGCTGTACTTTTCTTAGGTTTTATTTATACCCATGACTTTTTGATAGAAGACAATGGCTTTCCCAATAAATGTCCCTTTTGAAATATGGAGTAAATTAAAAATAACAACTGTAGTGAAACTGTAGATTATTTAGAGTGAATGGGTAGAAAACCACTTACCCCCAGTTGCCACAGTGATTTCACGTAGAAAATGGCCATAAAATGGAAAATCGAAGGACAGATTCACTCTCTGCAAGGAACAACAACCAGAAAAGAAAATCAATAATGTGCATAACAGTAAATGTAAAATGAAGAGCCTTCTACCTAAAAAAAAAAAAATGCTTCTACTTACACCACTATTATTGTAGCTGACTTTTCAAATCTGAATATTGGATGGAAATAAAGAATTTTTTACCCTCTGATAATTAAATGTTTAAAATATGTGAAAAAAATAAAGTTGGGCTGTTATGATCTGTTAATCTGTTCTTCACTTCCAAAGGGAATCTAATAGCTTCAGTTCTGAATCAGGCTAATCTCTTTAAAATCACCACTACCTTTCAGTTGTCCACTACAAAGCAGGTCAACCGTCATGATCAACAATTTATTTAGGGTTATTTTTTGTTTGATTAATCTTCTCCAAAATAGTAGAGCATGTTATCTGTTCAGTTTTACTGAATAAAAAGTAAAAATATTTTATTTTAGGCAATTATATAGTCATCTTATCTTCTGTATAGCACAAAAAGCAGTTTTATGGAACAAGATACTTTGCACCTACAGATCTAAACCTGCAGATATTTTTCTTTTTCAGATTGTGATAAACTCCCCTGATTCAGTATACAAATGACCCTTGAACATGGGTTTGAACTGTATTGGTCAGTTCTACTTATAACATTTTTTTTTTTCCAATAATATAGTATCTGTATACTATATTAGGGGCTTCCCTGGTGGCTCAGAGGTTAAAGCGTCTACCTCCAATGCAGGAGACCTGAGTTCAATCCCTGGGTTGGGAAGATACCCTGGAGAAGGAAATGGTAACCCACTCCAGTATTCTTGCCTGCAATCCCATGGACGGAGAAGCCTGGTAGGCTACAGTCCACGGAGTCGCAAAGAGTCGGACACGACTGAGCGACTTCCCTCACTCACTCATACTATATTGGAGAGATACTATATTAGAAAGATGTTATATTAGAGATCTTTCATTAGAGAGATCTTTAAATTATTCCGGTGTTGAGAAAAGTTTGATTAGAGATCACGAAGTATGAAACCAAAAGGACTAGGGTTTGAGTCCTGATTCTATCCTGTCCTTGGGTGAGTCGTTTGTTAATTCCTTTGTTTTTGAGGCAGAGGTACCACTGTGTGGATTTTCAGCTGGATGAGGACTGGTGGCCCTAGCCCCCAGTGTTGTTTGAGAGCAACCACTTTATGTACACTTTTAAAGGCATGGGATATCAATAATTAAAAAAATGCTGGTTACTAGAAAGCTACTTTTACTTTGTAGAGAGGAAAACTGGAGAGACTGAGGAATAAAGTTCATAAATTTTGCCCCTCTTTTTTTCTAAAAGAAGATCTGAAGCTTTGGGTATATATCTATATATATTTATAATATACCTTATTATTATATATTATATATAACATATTACATATTATATATATATATAACTCCAGTACTCCCCACTCCAGTACTCTTGCCTGGAAAATCCCATGGGCAGAGGATCTTGGTAGGCTGCAGTCCATAGGGTCGCTGAGGGTTGGGCAGGACTGAGAGACTTCACTTTCACTTTTCACTTTCCTGCATTGGAGAAGGAAATGGCAACCCACTACAGTGTTCTTGCCTGGAGAATCCCAGGGACAGAGGAGCCTGGTGGGTCTATGGGGTCGCACAGAGTCGGACACGACTGAAGTGACTTAGCAGTAGCAGTAGCATACATTCTTATGTATAGTAAGATAAAAAACAAGACACAAAAAGCAAAGCAAAGTAAAAGAAATCATAGATTTTTCATATGTTTGAAATGATATGAATCAGATTCATTATTGTTAGGAAGGAAACAAGAGAAAAAACAGTGAGCTATAACAAAGATGATCAACTGAAATAAAAGGATCCATAGGGAAATTAATTGGCTGATTTAGAGCCCAATAGAATGTACAAACCACCTATAATAAAAGGCTATTATGTTAAAATTCAACAATTTCAATATTATATCTCTCCCAACATACAAGCTAAAAAGAATAGAGCAGTATAGTTAGATTGAATTTGGCTCTTTCCAATTATGCAAATGATTGCTTTTTATATCCATCAGAGATTCCTAATGACTTATTTGGCATGATATTAATCATTTAAAATTTACAGTGACTTTCAATTAGTTTTTTTTTTCTTTTCCTTTTTAGTGAAAGCTGCATCTTCAGAAGGGTTTATCTTCATTTTTTTATTTTCTGCTGACTAATGGGAACAATAAAACCTATTTTTACACCACTGACTGAAATGAGTGGTTACTAATAACCATAAAATAAAAGTTTCAGGGGCAAAATCACATATCTCAAAGAAGACATCAGACACAGTTTGATAAAAGCACTTGCTCTAGTATAGTGTTCTCCATCAGTCCAATTTTTTCCATGTCATGGCCAAATTGGTAAAATTTGGCATTCTCACTTCCAGAATAAGAGTTTGGTTTAAACACATATCACTAACAAACTCTATCAATTACTACCAAAGATGAAACAGAATGACAATTTCTCAGCCATGACAAATATTTAAATATTTTTAGAGTCAAACGGAGAAAAATACATAAGTTAAAGACTATTTTTGATAGTTAAATTCTCACAGAAAAATTTGCTAACATATTATCCTGAAGCACAATATCAACGATTGAAATGTTTCCCTATTTACTGTCTAAATGACCAGCTTACCTTCGTTATCATCATGGCCCGCTTTGCACTAAGAGCAATGATGATTAACAAAAGTGTTACCTTCTCAATAATTGCGAAATCTACCCTTTTCTCTNGTCTATGGGGTCGCACAGAGTCGGACACGACTGAAGTGACTTAGCAGTAGCAGTAGCATACATTCTTATGTATAGTAAGATAAAAAACAAGACACAAAAAGCAAAGCAAAGTAAAAGAAATCATAGATTTTTCATATGTTTGAAATGATATGAATCAGATTCATTATTGTTAGGAAGGAAACAAGAGAAAAAACAGTGAGCTATAACAAAGATGATCAACTGAAATAAAAGGATCCATAGGGAAATTAATTGGCTGATTTAGAGCCCAATAGAATGTACAAACCACCTATAATAAAAGGCTATTATGTTAAAATTCAACAATTTCAATATTATATCTCTCCCAACATACAAGCTAAAAAGAATAGAGCAGTATAGTTAGATTGAATTTGGCTCTTTCCAATTATGCAAATGATTGCTTTTTATATCCATCAGAGATTCCTAATGACTTATTTGGCATGATATTAATCATTTAAAATTTACAGTGACTTTCAATTAGTTTTTTTTTTCTTTTCCTTTTTAGTGAAAGCTGCATCTTCAGAAGGGTTTATCTTCATTTTTTTATTTTCTGCTGACTAATGGGAACAATAAAACCTATTTTTACACCACTGACTGAAATGAGTGGTTACTAATAACCATAAAATAAAAGTTTCAGGGGCAAAATCACATATCTCAAAGAAGACATCAGACACAGTTTGATAAAAGCACTTGCTCTAGTATAGTGTTCTCCATCAGTCCAATTTTTTCCATGTCATGGCCAAATTGGTAAAATTTGGCATTCTCACTTCCAGAATAAGAGTTTGGTTTAAACACATATCACTAACAAACTCTATCAATTACTACCAAAGATGAAACAGAATGACAATTTCTCAGCCATGACAAATATTTAAATATTTTTAGAGTCAAACGGAGAAAAATACATAAGTTAAAGACTATTTTTGATAGTTAAATTCTCACAGAAAAATTTGCTAACATATTATCCTGAAGCACAATATCAACGATTGAAATGTTTCCCTATTTACTGTCTAAATGACCAGCTTACCTTCGTTATCATCATGGCCCGCTTTGCACTAAGAGCAATGATGATTAACAAAAGTGTTACCTTCTCAATAATTGCGAAATCTACCCTTTTCTCTCCAGGTACTACTGACACCCTTCCCTAAGTGTAGGTCACTTTTATCTCAATAACTTGCTTACAGGTGTCTTGGTTCCATTTTCCTTGAAATTTTTTTTCTCTATACTATCTAGAATATCACTCCCCAATCCAAATCTTTCGATCTAGATTCCCACTGACCCTGGAATCATGCAAAAATAGTGAAAACGAGTTTTAACACCCACCACTAATTGGTCTCCACTATCTTATGGTTCTCCCTTCACATTCTTTACACTGGCCAGCCTTCTAGAACAACTTTTACTTCCTTGAAACTGCCACCCTTAATCCCAGGCTCTGGTTCTTCAACATGATGTCTTTTTTGACTGTAATGATCTCTCAACCTTGGTTGGCCATGGCTCCCACATTCTTTAAGCCTTGGTCTAGTTTCCTTGGTACCCTAAACTTGACATGAGGATTTGGAGCAGATAGTTTATTTGGAAGGTGATCCTAAGAAGCATGTGCTAAGGAAAGGGGAAAAGTGAGACACAGAAAAGAGAAAAACCAGTAACAGTTACTGCATGTGTTACCACTATAGCCAGGTCTCCCTTGGAGACCTTCTGGGAAAGAGTAGGGAAAACATGACTCAGAATCATCTCATTGGCGGTTAGGAGGCTGGGATATTGATCCATCCACTCCGATCTCCTGTTGATTGACAGCAGGCAGATGATTCCCTCCTTCCCCAGGATTACTCTCAGGCAGAAAGAAGAGACACAGCACTTGAGTTGGGATGTTAGCTGGTATCCTAGAAACTGCCTCCCATAGTTTCAATTTTCAGTGAGCTCAGGGAGGCAGGAGGGATGTGGGGCAAAACATCAAGAGGGACCACAAAGTGTCATCCTCAGAGTCCTACTATTACTTCTTGCAAAGTTATACCTCCTACCGTATCTCATCAAGCATTCTCTCTATATGCGTATACACATAAAACAATCACATGGGTTCAGATTTTAACTGCTTCAAAGTGAAACTAACTCAGCATCAGAGTGGTTAAGAATGTCAATGTCAGTCCCTTAGTCATGTCAGACTCTTTGCGACTCCATGGACTCTAAGCCTGCTCGGCTCCTCTGTCCATGGAATTCTCCAGGCAAGAATACTGGAGTGGGTAGCCATTTCCTTCTCCAGGGGAAAATGGCCCAAGTGGGACACCGAAACTTGAACCCAGATTTGAAAGACAACAAAGGCAATGCTACTAGTTACTGAAATATTGAAAGTAAAATAATAAGAAGTATCACACTTAATGGCAACTTCCTGAAAATTATCATCCCTCTTTACAACACATATAGACACAGACACACAGAACAACACATCCATACAAATTATTAAAACAAACAGAAATGATTAAGTGCTAGGATTTCATGGGATTCTTTGAAGCTAAATTATTATATATTTCATATAATTACCCCTGGGTAATTGGATCATTATTGCTTCCTTCCCTGCTAAGCAGGGTAAAGAATTTGCCTGCAAAGCAGGAGACCCAGGTTTGATCAGTGGATTGGGAAGATCCCCTGTAGAAGGAAATGGCTACCCACTCTTGTATTCTTGCCTGGAGAAGTCCATGGACAGAGGAGCCTGATGGGCTACAGTGGCTACAGTCCATGGGGTTGCAGAGTCAAACATGACTGAGAAACTTCTACTTTCACTTTCTATTCATGGTATATAAAACAGGTATTTGGTGAAGCTAAAGGAGAGTTTTATTTATTCATTCATTCATTCATGTGGTCAAAAATCATTGATTCAACACCTTATATATACCAGGTACTAAATCCAAGGCTGAGCCTCAAAGAGTAAGGCCCAACCAGTTTCTCCCTTCAAGGAGTTAAGAAAGTGATGCAGGAGAGCAACACAGAAGGAGAAACTAATAGGACCAGGCAGGGGCAGAGTAAGGACCTGAAGAGGACACCTAACCCAGAGGAGATGCACTGAAGTTCTTCAAAGGGGATGACCAGACACTAGTCAGATGAGACCTGAAAGCATGGGAGTGAAAGGGATGGGTAAAAATATACGTAGAAAGTAAAACTGAAGGATCATAATTAATTGAAATCATAATTAAAAGTTGGGCTTCCCAAGTGGCTCCAGTGGTAAAGAATCTGCCTGCCAATGCAAGAGATGTAGGAGATTCCAGTTTGATGCCTGGGTTGGGAAGATCCCCGGAGAAGGAAATGGTAACCCACTCCAGTATTCTTGCCTGCAAAATCTCATGGACAGAGGAGCCTGGTGGGCTATATTCTGTGGGGTCACAAAGAGTCAGACATGACTGTGAATACACACACACACACATACAAGTTGGGAGTGAGGGAGGGAAGTCTAGAATAAAGGACAGGTTTCTAGCTAGGTGACTGGTGGACCACAATCCACTAACTGAGATGATGAATACAGCAAGAAGCGCTATTTGGGTTAGGTGTGAGAAGACCTGCTGGGTCACTAATAAATTACACCTCCCTGGTGGCTCAGACGGTAAAGCGTCTGTCTACAATGCGGGAGACCTGGGTTCAATCCCTGGGTCAGGAAGATCTGCTGGAGAAGGAAATGGCAATCCACTCCAGTACCATTGCCTGGAAAATCCAATGGACAGAGGAGCCTGGTAGGCTATAGTCCATGGGTCGCAGAGTCGGACACAACTGAGCGACTTCACTTTCTTTCTTAACCACATCATTAAAATTTTTTAGAACTTGAATATGCAACAAAAACTCTTCTGCAACCAGAAAGGTAAACAAAATCCTGGACAACATCACAAAAAGCCACTGCAAACAAGAAGAAGCATAATATTGAAATTTACTAGATTTAATTGATGAACACGACACAAATGGTGAATACTTTCCTATTTTGGATCTCATCCCATAAGAAATATCTAAGGTAAAAGGAGGGCTTCACAGGTGGCTCAGTGGTAAAGAAGCCGCCTGCCAGTGCAGGAGATGCAGGTTCAATCCCTAGGTCAGGAAAATCCCCTGGAGGAGGAAAATGGCGACCTACTCTGCTGCTGCTGCTGCTAAGTCGCTTCAGTCGTGTCCAACTCTGTGCGACCCCATAGACGGCAGCCCATCAGGCTCCACCGTTCCTGGGATTCTCCAGGCAAGAACACTGGAGTGGGTTGTCATTTCCTTCTCCAATGCATGAAAGTGAAAAGGGAAAGGGAAGTCGCTCAGTCGTGTCCGACCCTCTGCGATGCCATGGACTGCAGCCTATCAGGCTTCTCCGTCCATGGGGTTTTCCAGGCAAGAGTGCTAGAGTGGGGTGCCATCGGCTTCTTCGGAAATCTACTCTAGTATTCTTTATATATATTTTTCTTATGCTTGTTGCCATCTGAGTTCTAACGATTATGATCTCTGCTAATTCTTTTTTAATAACACAAGAATTATAATCCTATGTAGAGAATGATCCTGGAGAATCCCATGGACAGAGGAGCCTGGCGGGCTACAGTTCATGGAGTTGCAAAGAGTCAGATATGACTGAGTGACTGAGCAGGCATGTACACACACACAACATAAAAGGAAGAAGTGTTTAGAAAATCCTCATGTAAAGACAATAAATTAACTAATAGAGCAGTAAAATAAAATAACTCAAAAGCGAAACTATAAGATGCACGTGCGACATAATAAAAATGCATGTGTGACATAAATAAAATCAACTGAATCTGCTAATTCCTTATACTTGGCAGAAAGTGAGCTATTTGACAGGAGAGGTGTCATAATTCTGAGACAGGCATAAGAAGTATCAGATGGGGGAGAAGAAGCTTGTGAAGCGTTCTTTGAAAAGCTTGTAGAAGTAGGTAAATAGGTGCTAGGTGGTGTGCTGCAAATTTATAGCAGGTACAGCCACAGACGACTGTGAGTTTTGAAACAGAATCATGCTCTTCTACAGCTTGCCCCTTGCAATCACTGTGGGGAATAGACTATCAGAGGAAATTAGGGCCATATTAATAGATTTCTTTTTCTTCAGCCACGCCATGCAGCTTGTAGAATCTTAGGTCTTCCACCAGGGATGGAACTGCACCCCCTGCTTTGGAAGGGGGAGTCTTAACCACGGGCCCACCAGGGAAGCCCCTCTGATAGATTACTAAGCACGTCGACATCTCTTATTGCCTCTGCCACATATTTTTCTTATGCTTGTTGCCATCTGGGTTCTAATTATTATGATCTCTGCTAATTCTTTTTTAATAACACAAGAATTATAATCCTGTGTAAACACTGCTCCAGTTTGACTTGTTTGCCTATTTCTCAGTGGTATTACAAAGATAAATTAATTAATCAATGCTTTCAAGACCTTGAAGATAGAAACCTCCTACTAAGAGTTAAAGAATCTGAAGTGGGTGCATTTATAACCCTAAAAACTATTGAGAAAGTCACTCGTAAAAAAATGCCTTTTGTTTTAAGACAGCTTCTTGTTTACAGGAGTAAAGTTACACTCTTACGGTTCCCTAGCCTCCATTTCATCTTTATAAGGTATAATCCTGATGAAAGCAGCCTGTGGGGAAAAAAATGAGTAATAATTAATCTTTTAGTGGAGAAGGAAATGGTAACCCACTCCAGTATTCTTGCCTGGGAAATCCTATGAAGCCTGGTGGGCTACAGTCCATAGGGTCACGGAAGAGTTGGACACAACTTAGCGACTAAACAAAAATAACAAGCTTTTAGTAATTGCTGATCTCACAAGTTCATGATAGCAATGAGTCCAGTGAATATAGGCGGTGTCCATTTATTTAAGAATAAATACACCCGTGGCGGATTCATGTTGATGTGTGGCAGAACCAATACAATATTGTAAAGTAATTAGCCTCCAATTAAAATAAATAAATTAAAATAATTTAAAAAATTAAAGAACAAATTCATGAGTTAATCGTTAATTTCTATACATGTATTTGAAACATGCTATTTTTAATCAAATAATTTCATGTTTGTAGGGCATGTGTTTGTATCTTGAAGCTATTAAATAGGCAGGATGATGGTGGTGATGATTGACAAAGTGAGATTTGCATTAATTGTAGGTTAAAGCATCTGCCTCTAATACGGGAGACCTGGGTTCCATCCCTGGGTCAGGAAGATCCCCTGGAGAAGGAAATGGCAAACCCCTCCAGTATTCCTGCCTGGAGAATCCCGTGGACGTAGGAGCCTGGTGGGCTACAGTCCTTGGGGTCGCAAAGAGTCGGACACGACTGAGCGACTTAGCTTAACTTCCCAAAAAATTAGGCCAAGTAAACTGGAGTCATAGCATTTTCAGTTTGTTTATTGATGCCAAGTGTTACTACTTGATGCCAAACATTATTAAGTATTATATTAATAACTCTGGGAGGAGTTGACAATTTAAAGAAAAAAATACATGTTTTATTTACATGGCTATTTCTAATGCTACTGGCTTTCATCCAAAATACCTGAATAAATGACCAAATGACACCTGGACCTTCATAAGCACTGAGTCAATGCAGTCAATGGTGGTTAACACTGTATTATGTACCTGAAGGGTTTAGCACAGCAAAAGTTCCTTAAAACTAGTTTCCTAAATAATAACAGCTCCTTATCTGATTTCTAATAAGGAGATGGAAATGATTTGATATATGTTGTTTCTAATAGCAATGGAGGCAAATTGCTTTTGTAATAGAATCATATCACAATAAGATATTGTGTTTCGCAGAAACATGATGGCTTCATTTTTGTTATATTGAAATGATCACAACTAGTGTATTTACTGATGTTATAAGAATGGAATTAGCTTTTAATGTATCAGAAATTATGCTAAGTTTTTTGTCTGCATTAAGCATGTATGAATGCTAAAATTAGGTGAGAGTATGACAAGAAAGAAGACGTTTTGTATGCACAGAGTATCTCCCCCAGAGATACTTAGTAATTAGAAAAGGAAAAATAGTTACGTTTACAGTAAAGAAACAAAATCTAGCAGACATCACCTTAAGCAGGTGATCAAAGTTAATATTGCTGGTAATGAGCCATGATGACATCAGGTACCTCCTGATGTATGCATGATGATGGACAAAATACCATTCCCTGGGTATTATTTTTTTTTTTTCTTCCACACTGTGTATCTTGCGGGATCTTAGTTCCCCACCAGAGATGGATTCCTGGTCCTGGGCAATGAAAGCCTGCATGTTAACCACTGGACTGCCAGGGAAGTCCCTCCCCTAGCATTCTTGCCAAAAATAGAGACCCATATTTAACCATGAAGAAGCAGTAGACAAACCTCAAATCAAGATCACTGTACAGAGACTGGTAAAGACTCTTCAAAATGTCAAGTTCATGAAAGATAAAGACAGAAAATGTGTCATAGATTGGAGGAAGTGTGACTAAGAGATTTGACAAGTAAACGCAATGTGGTTCCTATATGGATTCCAGATAGGAATAAGTGTGGTTTGGGGACAGTTCACAAAAGGTGAATATAGCATATAGATTAGTTAAGAGTATCACACCAATGGTAATTTCTTGGTGTTGGAAATTGTATCATGAGTATATAAAATGTTACTACTTGAGGATGCTTGTTGAAAGCTATGTGGGAACTCTTCAGTAATTTTTCCAAGTTTATTATAAGCCTGAAATTGTTTCAAAATAAAATTTCACAAGTTGTTCAGTCGCTGAGTAATATGTGACTCTTTGTGACCCCATGGACTGTAGCATGCCAGGCTTCCCTTCACCATCTCCCAGAGCTTGCCCAAACTCATGACCATTGAGTCGGTGATGCCATCCAACCCTCTCATTCTCTGTCATCCCCTTCTCCTCCTGCCTTCAGTCTTGCCCAGCATTAGGGTCTTTTCCAATGAGTCGGCTCTTCGCGTCAGGTGGGCAAAGTATCAAAGCTTCAGAATCAATTCTTCCAATGAATATTCAAGACTGATTTCCTTTAGGACTGACTGGTTTGATCTCCTTGATCAAACTTTATAAGAAAGGAAAACTAGTAAGTTCAAAGCACTAGAAGCAGTTGAGCCGGGATTTCAGTCCAAATGTGCTTGACTCCAAACTCCTAAATCTTGCCTACTACGGGACATCATCCTCTCTCCCTTATACTAGGTGATCCTTTTCCTAACTATTATCACATCTTCTATAGCCATTTTCTACCTGGCACTCTTCACATTGTCAGTGACTGATGTTTTTGTTCTCAGTAAACATAACTTAATTTTCTTTAAAATTTAAAAACAGTGGAAATAGAAAGCCCCCAGATGCCTGAGGCTAAAGCCACACACACACAAAGAAAATCTGAGGAAGGTACAGGGCAGTCTTCTCTGATGAAATCACACGGACTAGACTAGCAGTGCTGGGCTGGATGGAGCCGTCGTGAGCTGCACACCACTGAGGTCTGATGGCAACCTGGTGGTCTCTTCTCACTGGATGATGGGAACAGCCTGAACGACTCATTCTGCACATTTGAGGATTAGATGCTTCCATTTCTTATCTGCCAAGGATAGATCCAAGGGCCTGTTTTCTAAACTTACACAACATTTATTTATTTATTTAATAATTGTCAATGGTAATGACTTTTCATTGGTTTATTCACCTGTTTAACAAATATTCACGTATAAAAGTAACATAAGCTGCAAGATATGAATATGAGTATATGGGGTTCCCTGGTGGCTCAGATGGTAAAGAATCTGCCTACAATGCGGGAGATCCAGGTTTGACCTCTGGATCTGGATGATCCTTGGAGAAAGGAATGGCTACCCACTCCAATATTCTTGCCTGGAGAATTCCATGGACAGAGGAGCATGGAAGACTAGAGTCCATGGGGTCACAAAGAGTCAGATATGACTGAGCAACTAACACTTTTCAAGTTGGTATACATGTGTAGGTATGTAGATACAGATAGAAAAATTTAAATTAACAAGTTTCTACAGCAGGTAACTACCAAAGAGAAAAAATGTACTATGGAGAGGCATTTCCATGTGGCATTGCAAAAGAAGCAATGCAAGCTGCTTTTGATATATTCTAAAGCAAGATCCTGCTTCTAGGCCATGAAGGAGCTGAGTATTTGCCAGAAATAAAATAGCTGCAGTGGGCAGGATGCTTCACGCCACTTTTACCATGTGGAATTTTTACAAAATGGAATTTAAACAAACTTTCACTCTTGCAGGGGAGTGAACAGGATATGGGTCGTTAATCCAGTGACTGAAAACACTGGAAACCTAATTAAAAGATCAAATTGTTCAGGAAAAGGGGCTAATCAATATGCAAATATACAGGCAAGGGAGTGGCTCCTTTCAGAAATAAAGCCCATCAATCGAATTGACTTTCTGGGTTAGAAATTCTAACTGCTTCAGCACTTTTTTGTAACCAACTTAATTAACACTGCGTATTGAATGACACTGCATGGGGCTACATGTAAATCAGAAAATAACATGTAAACATTTTACAGTTACCCACTGCTTGTTCATATGAACTGGAGATTGAGTGAACATCATATCTTTTGATCTCTTACACTTCATGGTTCCCAGGAACACTTGGCTTATGGTTGCCAGTCTATACTTGCACATTTTGAGAATTATTCAAATTAAGTATGTGACTGTTTACCATTCAGGGAGAGTACAGAGCATAAGTCTGTTTAAGGGCACAGAGGGTAAGAGAAAACAGGATTTATAAAGGAGCTCTGGAAGGGTCGGTGCGGGAGGGGAGACCCAGAGGTCACATCTGGATTTTCCACACCGCTCTGAGGACAAGGCAGTAATTCTACCAGGCTTCTCCAACCTGAGTGTGCATGGCAATCACTTAGGGTTCTTGTTAAAAATAGACTCTGATGCGGATAGTCGGGGGTGGGAGGAGGGAACTAAAATTCTGCATTTCTAACAAGCTCCCAGTGCTCCTGAGACTGCCCCAGAAACCCCCCTTGGAAAGTCGAGACTTTGTGTCATATAAATGGTCTTTGAAACTCTAAAACAGTGCTGTAAGGAAGGTTTGACAAGCGTGAAATGGGTTAAAAGGACAAATAGACTTGATTCTGGATAACATCATCTCACTTTGCCTGTTAGCGCTCATCTGACCTGAAATTTTCCATTTAAGGCAGGAAAGGATAGAGATACCTCCTAGCGGAGCACCTTTAAAGTAATGATTTGCAAAAGCTCTTTGCAGCCTCAGGACACCTAAGGACAAGGACACGGTGGCTACTTCCTTGACCAGTGACCCTCAAAGGGCAGGACAGGAAATGTATTCCTATGAGTTTGTCCTGGACAGTTTGAAAATGCTCTTTCTTGTTTCAGTGGAGCATCATCTGTCCTCGCTTCTTTCCTTCCACTGGAAAATGATTGTTTTAGAGTTAAAATGTCTGTATGACAGTGATTAGTATCAATAGTAACAGCTAGAGCAGCCACGGCTTAAGCATAGCACAAATGTTATTAATAAATCATTCCATTCTAGTGAAAATCTTAGAAAGTAGGTACTGTCATCATTCGCATTTTACAGCTGAGGGAAATGATTAACATAAAGTAAAAACACTTTAAGTTACCCAGCTTTTAGCTGGCAGAAATGGAGACTCTCGTGTAGGCAGCCTGTTTCTAAGTCGCCACGTTTATACACTCTATCAAGCTGAAACATTTTGGTTTTGCTCCCTAAAATCAGGCTGTTGAATAATCAAAACCTGGGTTACTTTACAGAAACAGCAGCGCGCATGTGCAAGATAGGAACCGGCATTTCCAGACTGACCCTGAACCAAGAAACTTCAATCTATGGATCTCAAAGAACCGTTAAGTGGCCTCTGGAGCCCTTTACAAAGTGAGATGTCCGTCTGCTTCCAGCAGCATAGTAACTAGACACTAGCCAATCAGCTTCCAAGTTTGAAATTACCCTGACCCCAACCTTGAATCCGAGAGACAGATTTGAGCCTTGCCTGTCTCCCTGCAGGTCATCCTCTCAATAAAGCCCTTTTCTTTCCCAAACACCTGTGTCACAGTATTGGTTTCTATGCACATCAGGCAGGGTATTAGGATTTGGAATTCAGTGCAGGCAAATCTCAGCAGAAGAGTGACTAAATCATTCAAAACCTGACCTCAGGTTGAAATGAAAATTTAGGCCAGGTCCAATTTTAACTCTTCATCTTCCTCCACTAACATCCCCTCTTTTGTTTTTTTAACTTTTTATTTGGAAATAAATTCAAGTGAAAGATACAATAACCCAAAGAGTCTCCTATATCTTTTATGCAGATTCACTGTTTTTTAACATTTTGCCACAGTGGCCAACTTTTGGATTTTTCAAAAGCTAAAAAAGTAAATTGATGCCTAGCAACACAGCTTCCAAGAGCTGCTCCTTTATCCACCCTACCCATGTCTACAGCTGGTCCTGCAGGGATCAGGACTCAGGTAGCTAAACTCAGCCTGAGTATCAGGAGTGAACCTTACTTGACATTTTATGTCACACATTGGCTGCATAATAAGAAATTCCTTGCAATTTATCACTCATTGAGAGTGACTAAAGTGTTCTACTTCTGGTCCCATTGGCATAGGAACAGAGCACCTTCAGTGAAGAAAAGACGAGACCTACATTCTGAGGCTGGAATTTCAGGCACAACACATGTTCTCATGGGAGGGCAACTTATAAACAAACAATGTGAGATCTTGACTATTTCACCTAAAGTAATTATCCACCTAAGTCATAGGCTATAATTTAGTAAGAAGAAATGGACAGAAATAAAGTTACTGAAAACAGACACACAAAAATATTTTTAAAGGATACTAGAATACTAACTTGTTCAGAACATTTCAATTCTAAAATGTCTTAAGGCTTTTCTCTTCTACAATTTAAGATTTTCCACAAGACTTACACCTATCTGCTTTTAGTTATATTTACTCTTAGGGAACATTATATTCCATCTATATTTTGCTAACTTTTCTGTGCTACAGAATGTTTTCCTTAAAAAGAGTCCTGTGGAAACTTTATCATTTAATAACTTCAGGATAAGAATGTTTTATACTCATGTTATCTAAAATTAACCCTTGTTAAGTCTTCATGGGGTCCTAGAGAGATCAGAAAGGATGATTAAAAATGGGTCTGATAAGACAATCTATGATGAAAAATAAGAGTAAATGGATTTATTTATTCCACCTGAGACAGCTGCCTGACTCTGGGATCCCACTTTAGCAGCCCCTACTTATAGAAGACTAATGTGAAGCCTCCAAATATTTGCCCTACTTCCTATGACTCTAAATTTATGAAAAGAATGGTGCCTGTCCTCTACTAAAGACATAACATGGAGAAATGGGGTGAAAATAAACTGAAATATGATGTACTCAAGCATGAATTTTAAAAAGAAGGTATGTTCTTGCTTTGGAAAACAAAGGTTAGGAATATGTGTAAAAATTGGCCACTATCTTCAAGAATTTCCAAAGTCCCTTCCATGACTAAAATATTAGATGGGAATGTTTAACCTGAGTCATTAACAGTTTAACCTCATCTGTGGAAGAGGGACTAAATCCTTCCATGTCCACTGGCTTTGGGACAAGCAGACCAGCTCACCTGCATGGCATGCAGAGGAATTCAGTTACTCTGATCTCAGGTTGGTTTTGTGGAATGGGGGAAAAACTGCCTTTCTTTTCCATAAAAGGCCCTCAAATAATACTTTCTTCAGGACAGACGATTATTCTCAAAATTTATAATTCCAATATGATGATATTAATAGTAAAGTGAATTAATTAAACAAAAATTAAGTTAGAGAAACAGTTGTATAGATACAGCTTATCCTAGTCTGTTATCAAAGTAGAGAAAAACCCCATGAATGAAGACAAGTAAGGACAGGCTGATGTCTTGTACCTGTGTGCTCATTTGTGTTCGACTCTTTTGCAATGCCATGGGCTGTAGCCTGCGAAGCTCCTCTGCCCATGGAATTTCCTAGACAAGAATACTGGAGTGGGTTGCCATTTCCTCCTCCAGATGTATGTCTTACTTGAAACAACTCACAAAAGAGAATGCAGCAAGTTTATTTAACAGTGAAAATAAAAATAAAAGCAACTTATTGTTAGACACTATGAATAGGATGCAGACAAAAATGTGTGGTCTAGAGAATAGCCTGATAGAGACAGCAAATTAAATTGCCTTTTGAGTTAATAATTTAGCAAAGTAATCACTTATCAACAGATTTTCTAATGCACAGGAAAAAATAAAATTCTGCAATAAACGAAAACAATTGACTAAAGTCACCACAAGCATCCGAATGTAGTTCTCCAAACATCAATATTATGCAAATTTAAGACCAATGGAAATGCTAGTCAAAATGCTGTTATTTTTCTGGGGAAAAAGAAAATACCTCCAGAAAGCCTAATTTTTGTTTAATGAAGGTTTCAGTATGTATTTGAGTGGTCTGAATATCCCCACAGAGAACAATCCAATTTTTAAATTTTAAAACAGTCTACCATCAAAACTGTACCAGTCTCATCAAAAAGTTTACCAGCTTTATGGTAGACAGGAGAGCAACAATTCATTTCATTTTGCTAGTGTTTCTTATATAAAGAATCAATCTTCTTACTAATACATAGAAAAATAGTTAAAGAAACGTTTAAAGGCAGAGTATGTTTATGTCTGACAAAAAGCATACTGGCAATTTCCTGGCCAAAAAAAAGTATTTAAAGATATATAGATATAAATACAGAGGTACATAGCTATCTATAGAAAAAGATTCTGAGAGATTACTTAGGAATTAACGTATTTAGGGGTTAATTTGTTGTGAAGAATTAGGACTCAAACAACAATGCTTCATTACTACCTCATTGTTATTTGATGTTTTCAGTGTCCTTTCATAGTTATTTCACCTTTATTCTTGAAATAACACTGGAGGGGAGTCAAAGCAGTCACTTTCCCCTTTGTTCTAGGTTATAATATTGAGGTCCAAAGAGGCCCGAATCTAAGAAAATGAGTTTTGGAGTCAAGGTCTCATAACGTCTGTAACCCCAGACTCCTTCCACTGAGACAATGGTGCTTCTGTAGAAGTTGTGAATCAGAACTTCATCAACTGTGGTTTCAAAAGACAAATGAATTCTAATTTGGTTGTTGAATCAAACTGTGTCCAGCAATAAATTAAATTATATGGATTGAGAAGTAGAAGAAAGAGTAAGAAATTTCAACTGGTTCCCAGGTTTGTAGTCAGAAAGTTCTAGGTTTGCAACCTGATAATTATGGACTTTGAATAAGGAACAAAAAACCCAAATAAGTACCACTATTTGAAGGTAAGGTGCTTGGCTCATTGCTTGTCATGTGATAGGGACTTATGCCAATTTTTTTGCTTTCCTTTAACTACAGTTTGAAGACATGCTTCTTCCTTTAATGTGTCCAACTGGAAAACTAGGTTTTAACAACTGTTTTTACTGCAAATATGATTTAAGAAATGTTATTTAACTCAAAAAGAACAATGGGGATATTTAAACAAAAAAGGATAAAGGAGAAATTGAAGAAACATGTAATCAAATTACTACATACATATATATATAGTATAAATACTAATCATTTTAGCTTACATTATTAAAGGAAAGAGAAATCAGGGTGTTTTGGCATGTGAAGAATGTGAATTAAATGATGAGTTTTACTCTGACAGCATAATAGTATCGTGGATGGGAGAAAAGAGACAACTGTCACTCTATGTCCAACATTCCTCTTTTTCTTGCCAAGATCCCAAAATACCGTTCAGATCACATTTATAAATGATAGTGGGGAAGGGGATAATATTCTTTAAAAAGTTATGTTTCCAGGTCAGACACTCCTGTGCCTTCCTATGACCTACTGGGAGGAAATTGGGAAGGGCAGCCTTTCCAGTTTTCAGCTCCCTGACTTCCTTTCCCTTTGTCCAGGGCTGGTTAGTTAACCAGCTGGCCCTTGAGTCTCCCCTAGGCTAGATCTTTCTGTTCTCTTCTTTTGTCTAACTGGCTAACAGAAAGGATGCCCTGGGTATGCAAATTTCATCATTTGGTGTTAAGACTTAAGAAAGTCCCCTCTTCCCTTCGAGGTTAAACTTAAGTCCTGTTTCCAGCCAAACAACTGGAGGAGTTGTGCCCATCTTTGTGGCCCCCTGGACTGTAGCCTGCCAGGCTCCGCTGTCCACAGGATCCTCCAGGCAAGAATACAGGAGTGGATTGCCATTCCCTTCCCCAGGGGAATCTTCCCCACCCAGGATCGCACCTGCATCTCTTACTTCTCCTGCGTTGGCAGGCAGGTTCTTTACCACTAGCACCACTTGGGAAGTCCACCAGGAAGCTCTGCATCAAGGATTTTGATGATTATATCAGGAACCTAATCTATGAAGTGGATCAGTTTCCCATTTGCTGTTTTCCCTCAGGGTTAAGCCTCTCAATTACATCACAGAGGGGAGAGTAGCTGTGGCTGGGTGTCTGTGTTGTGTGTGTGGAGAGGGGTGGGGGAGGAGACTATATGTGGGCATCGTGGAATCCCTGGCCATAACACCACCTTAACACAGCAATTCCGTCATCACCTCTAAAACCTGGCTCTACTCCAGGCTGGCATAATAGAGAGGGAGCGAAGAGAACAAGGCAGGATTGGAAAGATGAGCAGGCCAATGGAAGAAATAGTGAAACATGGATCACTTTCTACAACTTGGAAATCTTCAAACAAATACATAATAATCATACTTCTGAAAGAAAGAACGTAGGAAACTTTTATAAAATATTCTAGTAAGAAAATTGGCAAGTTCCAAGATATTAAACTATTCAAATGAAAAAGTCTAAATGGCAAATTTTTCCTGAAAAACAGTAACTAAATGATATTATCAACTTTATTGTTATAAACTGAGTTTATTAATATGTACCTGGATGTGTGTGCGTGTGCGGGTGTGTGTGTGTGTGTTCTGTTGGTGGTGATACGGAAAGTGGATTCAGGACCAATTTCTAGCAGGAAGAAATTCTTGACAATGGTTTAGATTCTCACGGAAAATCAATGGCACAGTAACGATCAATGATATATAGTTAAAAATCAATGCATGGAGCACCAGATAAGTTTCAAGCTCAAGCTCGAGTCCATTTGTGTTTTAGCCAATCTTTGGTGTTCAAACCAACAATGTCACTCTCACAATCACAGTAAGAAAAAAAATAGATCTTTATATCATCATATTTTTTCTTGAAACTATCAGAAAGTTGTTACGAGGCAACCAAACTCTATTCCAAAGAGAAAAATAAATCTTCTTTAAGGAAAGACAGGACACACGAACTACTGCCCCTGCGGGAGAACATATGAGGAAGTCTAAGAAGAAATCAGCTAGCATTTTAACTGACGAACTTCTTCCTTTGCTTACAGACAAAGAACCAGGTCATATTCTGGAATCTCCATGAGGATATGCCAATGTTCAAACTCTTATAAAGTATGTATCATATCATTAGGGACTGTGATATAGTGGGAAGATTGTCAAATGCAATACATTCCTGAAAATCATGGTCTTAATCCAATCTTTCTCATTTTCTCTTCTTTTGAAGATCTGTTCTAAGCCAGATGGTGAATCGTTTCTGAATCCGTCATCTTCTCTGAGACTGCTTGAATATGCAAAGGAAAAGGAATGATGTAATTCAGCAAGGGGAGGTGGCTACTTCATCTGCTTCTGCTTCATCATGATGAAGCATCATGATACAATTAATTTCCTTTTAACTGTTAGAAGGTGATCTCCCGATATAGGAATATCTACATATACACAATGAAGGCTGTTGGCCAACATTTTTGATATTTTCTACTTTTTATATCAATGCCTCTTTAAATCAGATCAGCCATTACTCTATTAGTTCTATCTTTGTGTCAATAATATCTGGCAATTACACTTGAAAAGTTAAAGTTATTTTGTTTTCACTGCACATCTTTCTAAACTGAACGGGACGTTGCTTCACAATAATAAGATCGCCACTGTCGTCAGTGGCAATGAAACTAAATAACTTTTGAAATGCTAAATCAGGAATCATCTTTGACAAAATGATTATCAAAGAATATTCTGAGAACCAAGAGTAGTAACTTTTACACGTACATTTTGAACGAGGGACTGACTGCCTAGGTTCGTACCTGAGTCATACCACTTACTAGCATGAGGACCTTAGAGAGGGTGGTTATTCCAAGGTTAAGTTCTCCTATCTGCAGTACCTAGATGGTAAATGATATTTAAATTTAGAACTGTTGTGAAAACTGAAAAGCTGGGCTTCCTCGGTGATTCAGTGGTTAAGAATCTGCCTGCCAAGACAAGGAAATGAGTTTGATCCCCGGTCCAGGAAGATGCCCCATGCCACAAGGCACCAAAACCCCTGTGCCACAATTACTGAGCCCCCACTCAAGAGCCTGTGGTCTGCAACAAGAGAAGCCACTGCAATGAGAAGCCTTCACACCACACCTTGGGAGTCTCCCCAGCTCTCCACAACTAGACAGAAGCCCTTGCACAGAAACAAAAACCCAGCAGAGCCACAAATAAAGAAATAAAATTTTTTAAAAAGCTAATCCATGTAAGCATTCAACCTGACACCTAGAACACGGTATCAGTGACCATGTGAGCTAAGGGAGACCTGCTTTAATATCTCCTGTCCTCCCCACTGTATAGATGCAGAAACTGTGCTCAGAAGAATTACATTACCAGTTTAAGGAACCACCACTGGTAGGTGATTTAAGCTTGGGCTTGAAGTACATTTGGAGCCTTCTGCTGCTGCTGCTGCTGCTAGGTCGCTTCAGTCATGTCCGACTCTGTGCGACCCCATAGATGGTAGCCCACCAGGCTCCTCTGTCCCTGGGATTCTCCAGGCAAGAACACTGGAGTGGGTCGTCATTTCCTTCTCCAACGCATGAAAGTGAAAAGGGAAAGTGAAGTTGCTCAGTCGTGTCCAACTCTTCGCGACCCCATGGACTGCAGCCCACCAGGCTCCTCCATCCATGGGATTTTCCAGGCAAGAATACTGGAGTGGGGTGCCACTGCCTTCTCATTTGGAGCCCTCTAGATTTAATTAATTATTTTCTTTTATATTAAACTTCTCTGCTTATCACATGTAATTTAGTTTATACGTGTTATTTGAATCATGAATGTTTCTAGTTAAATCATCTTCAGACCAAGAGTAATAAACTCATATAAAATGGAAGACTGTGAATTAATGTAATTGTATTAAAAATGTTGTCTAAATGCATGGATTATAAGAAAACTGAAAAGTATCAAGATAAACCTCAACTTTGAATGGAATATGCAACTCATGCTACTTACTGGAGAAATTAGTGGACAATTAATTAATGGTTAAATTAATACTGGCTTCTCAAAATAATTCTTTATCATATTCCACAACATCTTATCTGTAATTAGTAATCTAAAGTGCAAATGCAGAATTAAATATACTTGAAAAGTGATCACAACAAAAAATGTCAGTATGCCAGGTAAAGCAAAAATTTTTTCACAGCAGAAAAAAAAAGAAACTCAAAATGGTAAAGCACTTACTGCAGCCTGCCGATGAGTATTGGACAGTATTCCATGAATCTTCACTTTATCCTTTTCCATTTGGTCTATGTTCACCCACAAATCCCGGCTGGCAGAATCAGATGGACCATATATCCGAGATATATAGTAATTATGATCTGTGTCCTCCTGTAATGATAGAAAATAAGGCACATCAAGAACACAGACAATACAGACAGACTTTGAGAGTATTGTACCAAGTGAAATGTCAGCAAGAGAAAGACAAATATCAAAGACCTTGTGGTATCACTTATATGTGGAATCTACAAAAGCCAAACTCATGGAAACAGATGAGAATAGTGGTGATGAGGGGCTGGAAGGGGGTAAAATGGGCAGATGTTGATCAAAGGGTACAAACTTCCAGTAATAACATGATTTGTTTTGGGGATCTAATGCACAGCATGGGTGATTATAGCTAAAAATACTGTACCATAGAGTAACTGTATGCAGGTCAGGAAGCAACAGTTAGAACTGGACATGGAACAACAGACTGGTTCCAAATCAGGAAAGGAGTGCGTCAGGCTGTATATTGTCACCCTGTTTGTTTAACTTATATGCAGAGTACATCATAAGAAACGCTGGGCTGGAGGAAGCCCAAGCTGGAATCAAGATTGCTCGGAGAAATATCAACAACCTCAGATAAGCAAATGACACCACCCTTCTGACAGAAAGAAGAACTAAAGAGCCTTTTGGTGAAAGTGAAAGAGGAGAGTGAAAAAGTTGGCTTAAAGCTCAACATTCAGAAAATTAAGATTGTGGTATCCGGTCCCATCACTTCATGGCAGACAGATGGGGAAACAGTGGAAACAGTGGCAGACTTTATTTTTTTGGGCTCCAAAATCACTGCAGATGGTGACTGCAGCCATGAAATTAAAAGATACTTACTCCTTAAAAGAAAAGCTATGGCCAATCTAGACAGCATGATAAAAAGCAGAGACATCACTTAACCAACAAATGTCCATCTAGTCAAGGCTATCGTTTTTCCAGTAGTCATGCATGGGTGTGAGAGTTGGACTATAAAGAAAGCTGAGAGCAGACGATTTGATGCTTTTGAAATGTGGTGTTGGAGAAGACTCTTGAGAGTCCCTTGGACTGCAAGGAGATCCATCCAGTCCATCCTAAAGGAAATCAGTCCTGAATATTCATTGGAAGGACTGATGTTGAAGCTGAAACTCCAATACTTTGGCCACCTTATGTGAAGGATTGACTCACTGGAAAAGACCCTGATGCTGAGAAAGACTGAAGGCAGAAAAAGGGGACAACAGATGATGAGATGGTTGGATAGCATCACTGATTCAATGGACATAAGTTTGAGTAAACTCCAGGAATTGGTGATGGACAGGGAGGCCTGGTGTCCTGCAGTCCACGGGGTCGCAAAGAGTCAGACACAACTGAATGACTGAACTGAACTGAACTGAGAGTAACTATTTAGTAACTTTTCCAGTAGTCATGTATGGATGTGAGAGTTGGACCATTAAGAAGGCTGAGTGCCTTAAGGATTGATGCTTTTGAACTGTAGTGTTGGAGAAGACTCTAGAGAGTCCCATGGACTGAAAGGAGATCAAACCAGTCAATCCTAAAGGAAATCAATCCTGAATATTTATTGGAAGGACTGATGCTGAANAGGAGAAGACAGAGGATAAGATGGTTGGATGGCATCACTGACTCGATGGACATGAGTTTGAGCAAGCTCTGGGAGTTGGTGATGGACAGGGAGGCCTGGCGTGCTATAGTTCATAGAGTCACAAAGAGTTGGACACCATTGTGCAACTGAACTGAACTGAACTGACTGAGAAATTAAGATAATACATCTCTTCCCTATAATATCGGTTGGTGAATTCCATTTTTACTTGAATTTTCACTATTGATATCAATAGGGTACCTGTCACAAAACCTTTATTTTTCTTGTTTCCCACTCATTGAATATTTACATGCTTTAAAAAGCATTTTTGCTGAGGAATACTCAGTAGAATCATATTATTTTTGTCTAATTTGAAACACAATTAGGTCTTTTTGTGGTTTATTTTCTCATGAAATGTAATTTGGCTTATCAATTTGAGGAGTCTCTAAACAGAAATATTTGAAAACACTCATGTATATGTAAGATTAACGGTTAGTGAATAGAGGGTCTATGATTTGAATAATAAAATGTGGGATATATTTTATCTAATGCATTTATTATTTAATTGCTAATTATATAAAATATAATTATCCTTGACATCCAGTCTAAATAAGAATCCCATGTACCTTTTCTTAAGCACCATATATATGTTATTAACCCTACATAAAGGAAAGGAATATGGTAAGCAATATTCTAAATAGATTTTGCTTCATGACTAAAAGAAAAAATATGACCCCAAGTGTAAATCTTGAGAAATGTGATTAAATGTTAACAGTAAATTAAAAAAATAAATCCTAGGAAAATCTCCAATTAAACTCTAGGTATCATATACAAATTACATGTATACCCACGATTAAAGATAGGGTGCAGCAGAGAAGAATAAAAANTTGCTTCATGACTAAAAGAAAAAATATGACCCCAAGTGTAAATCTTGAGAAATGTGATTAAATGTTAACAGTAAATTAAAAAAATAAATCCTAGGAAAATCTCCAATTAAACTCTAGGTATCATATACAAATTACATGTATACCCACGATTAAAGATAGGGTGCAGCAGAGAAGAATAAAAAAGGAAATACAAAGAAAGAAGTATGAATATGAGTCTGCAACTTAAAAGAGCTTCTATCTTAATGATTTTCTGGCCCTCCCTTCCAGAAGGTGATGACACGGAGGCCCGGGGTCTAGGAGAGTAACAAGCTTTGTGGTTGTGCTTCACCTCCTTCCCATCGTCTGGAAAAGCTTTCGGTGGTGAGTGCCTTTCTTGACTCTGGGTGCAAGTCCTTCTACAAGTGTCATACTTCTGGCAACAATGGCTGATTGTTAGGATGAGCGTATAACCTAAGAAAGACCAATTAGTGAGACATCCAGGGAACTATGTAGAGAGGAGATAATTTGCCTGATTCTGATTGTTGAGATGTGTAGGGGTGAGACCTGGAACTACTGCCACCATTTTACCAAGGGGGACCCTTGCCTGAAGACAAAGCAAACACAGATAAGGACAGAACCATAAGCCCATACGTAATGCAAAGAAAGAGCCAGATCCCTAACCAGTATACCTAAGTGTGCCAGCTCCTAGACTTGTGCAACCACTTAGATGAATCATTAAATCTCTTGTATTGTTAAAGCACCTTGAGTTGAGTTATTATCAACCAAAAGAATCCGGACAAACAAGTTTTCTTAACTTGCATGAAAAGAGATTTAAGCAGTGTTGAGTAAGACAACCTTATCTACGCATTTATAGATCTGGATAACAAACATCTCCCATTCATATCTAGTATTCCATCAAATCACATAGAAAGAATGAAAACTTTTATCTAACCTGCCAGAAATCATCAAGTCTGAATAACAAATGATAATGACTCATTTAATTTTTCAACGAATGGTATAACAGAGTGGTTTTGAAGGATATACTCAATGAGTTTAAATTAAAAAAATTAATTTTTCTTCCTATTCTTAGTATTTTTACAAAGTTCAGCATCGTTGAGCTCAGAGGTATAATCTTTATCTGAGTTATGTAACAGATTCTAGGATAGTGCCAAATTCTTATATAATTTCCAAATAGATATTTTCCTTAATATTACACACTTTCAGTATAGAGTTCAGTATAATTGCTGCAATCAACATATCTAAAATGACTTTGGTATTTACTTTAACCTCTAAGTCTTTGTAACGAATCAAGACATAGTCTTGAAGTTAAGATAAAGAATAAGAGTATCATTATGCCAAACAATGGACTTGCTCCAAAAATATACATATTTTGGCCTGTAATCGGTAATTATAATTATTGATATGGCTATGTGAACATACATTTACATTTTCAGTTAAATCGGAGTTTCTCAAAACAATATTACATCTTTGAAAATACTGAAAGCTAAAGCCTTTTGACTTGGTGTTTGCCTTCTATAGCCCAAGCTTGCCAGGTTGCCATGGAAACTTCTGTTCAAAGAGGAAGACAATTTATTGTTTACCTAGGAATTTAGAGACAGAAGTTGTTAAATTCCTGAGAGAGGTGTTTGGCTCAGCTAGTCAGGAACGCCATAAACTAGATGTCTCAAAAATATGACATCTTAGCACTACTAAATTATTCAAACCACATCTTGTCCTTTATAGGAGTAATGGTACTTAAAGCTTTGCCAAAAGCCACTTCAGGCATAAAGATTTTCCTATTCTGCTCAAAAGTAAACTATTTCTAACATCATAGAAAATAAAACAAAACACCACTGTGATATGCCTACTTGCCAATTCATTTAGGAAACCAACTGTTACTGAAAGTGGATGGCACAGTAGGTAGCTATAAATCCTATAAGTCCATGCTTTTCAGACACGTCTGGAAATGTGCAGCTGTAAACAGAGAACATACACCAAAAATACAGAGAAAACATCTTCCTGATTATAGCCTAACCATTTGGCAACAATCAGTTCACTCAGTTCCTACCCACGTGTGGTCTTCTCTTGTTTTCATAGGTATTAAGTTGATTTTATGTTAAATAATTTTTATGGATGCCTCATATTGCCTTATGTGGTAATAGCATTTGAACGCTAAATTCATTTCATGAGTATGTTGTATGAACATCACTGTGCTAGTCATTTGAAATATACAGATACATAAAACATAGCCAAAGATCTTAGGTAAAGTTATTTAGCATTTAATGGATTGGTCACCTTTCAAAGATAGTTTCATAATAAATAAAGAAATATTATAATTTCAATGGTTCTTGCCAGGTGTTAATATACACCAAATATATTATATTCTTATGTTAATTACTTCACAACGGTCATATAATATATTTAAAGGTAAAGCTAAAAATATTACTTGTGTATATAAACCTCCTCAAAAATAATAAGTAACAAAGAGTGATATGAATAATCAATTTAAAAAATCATGTTGATATAAGAAACCAAAAGGATATGAGCAAATTACAAAAGGAAGAAGAAAGTGAGCTGACAGTTACAAAGGAAAAAATTACGAGATGAAATCATTAGTAGAAACAAGAGCAGAATGTGTGTGTGTGTGTGCGCGCACGCGCGCGCACCATCCCTCAGTTGTGTCCAACTCTTTGCAAACTCCATGGACTGTAGCCCACCAGGCTCCTCTGTCCTTGGGATTTTCCCAGGCAAGAATATTGGAGTGGGTTTCTGTTTCCTACTCTAGGAGATCTTCCTAACTCAGGGATCAAACCCACTTTTCCAGCATCTTCTGCATTGGCAGGCAGATTCTTTACCACTGAGCCATCTGGAAAGCCCAACAACAGCAGAATAAATGTGATTAGTTACCAGTCAGGACATAGGGAAAGTCTTGAGAAACATACACAAAATGAAAGGGAAAAGAAGAATGAAGTCTCTCTCTCTCTCTCTCTCTCTCTCTCTCTATATATATATATATATGAATGATAATGAAATTATTTTAAAATGACATACATTTTACAAACTTTATACTATGTATTTTAAAATAACTTGATATACATACACACACGTATATATTCACACACTTAGTTGACTTAGACAAGTCTCTTTAATTATGTTAGGATAATTTTTTTCTGAGATAAAGACTTGAATTATACACTATGTCCCAAGTAAATTTGCAATACAATTTTGAATATTAAGACATCTTCTGGTGAAATTTCTCATAGGTTAAAAAAAAAGAATCAGAAATCTTGTACATATCTAGCAAGACAAATTGAGTCAAGTATAATGAGTAAAAAACCTTGGATAGGCTGATACTTCTCCATGATTTTCAATGGAAACAACAGCTATACCATGTGAGAGAAGGAAGTTGGGATTCAAGGAATTTTTGCCCGAGTTGTAATGTAATTATAAAGGCAACACCATATTTGTAATACCCACAAATGCAGAGGGATATTAAACAAGATTTTTGCCTCTGGGCTCCTCGGTGCATGGGATTCTCTAAGCAAGCATACTGGAGTGGGTGGCCATGCCTTTCTCTAGGGGATCTTCCTGATCCAGGAATCGAACCCTCACCTCTTATGTCTCCTGAACTGGCAGGTGAGTTCTTTACCACTAGTGCCACCTGGGCAGCCCTTTCTTAAAAATGGAACATCTAATTACACAACCATTTCAACTGAGGAGTGAATCAAACGTGGTCACAAGAAAAGAGAATCTGTTATATTGGTTTTTTTCTAGATGATGGGATTTGAAGAGTGTTTTTCCCCCTTAATCTGTGTTACTGAATTATTGAATTTTTTAAATAAACATTACATGTAACCACTTTCTTTTTTTACATAAAATAATAACAAATCCTTGGAGATGCTTCAAAGTATTAATTGTTGATTATTTGGAATCAAATTACCACAATATATCAAGAGACACAAGACTACAATGTTACAGACAGATCATGTAGAATAGAATAAGTACCCTGCTTAAAGAAGACTCCTTTAACACGCTATAAATTAGATAATTATACTCAATGAAGAGCTTCAAGGTCAATAAATTTAAATTGCCCTGTGAAAAAGCCAATATTTAAATTTTCATTAAACCTTTTCTTTAAAATACTGGTTTTAACAACCTAATTGATATAGAGTGAAATTTTTTTTGCTACTTAAGGGGAATGAAATCAGTGTTAATAGGAACATGAAAATAGTCATTTTTNTGAAGAGCTTCAAGGTCAATAAATTTAAATTGTCCTGTGAAAAAGCCAATATTTAAATTTTCATTAAACCTTTTCTTTAAAATACTGGTTTTAACAACCTAATTGATATAGAGTGAAATTTTTTTTGCTACTTAAGGGGAATGAAATCAGTGTTAATAGGAACATGAAAATAGTCATTTTTTGAAGGAGAGGTTGCTTAGAGTTTGAATTTGTATAAAATGATTTATGTTTTAAGCATTGTACACAAGTATTACTAAATTATCTCCATTCATTTTGCAGAAATCATTTGTTTTGTGTGTATAAGACACAATATATTTTAGTGAGATACATTTTGACAGAAAATACAGAAGGTAATGCTGAAGAATTCTTCAGCAGTACAGCTTCATCTTGGCAATGGCTATACTTCGACCCTGAGACTTTTCTTTTTTTAAAATTGGAATACAATTGCCTTACAATGTTATGTTAGTCTCTGCTGTATGAAGTGACTCAGCCATATGCATACATATATCCCCGCCCTCTTGGAGCTCTCTCCTCCGTTTCCCCAGCCCACCTCTCTGGGTCATCACAGGGCACAGAGCTGAGCTCCCTGGGCTATTATGCAACAGCTATGTATTTTACACANGTGTTAGTCTCTGCTGTATGAAGTGACTCAGCCATATGCATACATATATCCCCGCCCTCTTGGAGCTCTCTCCTCTGTTTCCCCAGCCCACCTCTCTGGGTCATCACAGGGCACAGAGCTGAGCTCCCTGGGCTATTATGCAACAGCTATGTATTTTACACATAGTAGTGTATACAGGCCAACCCCAGTCTCCCAGCTCGTCCCACCCTTTTCCTCCCCTGCTGTGTCCACATGTGCATTCTCTAGGTCTGCGTCTCTATTCACGCCTTGGAAACAGGTTCATCCGTATCATTTTTCTAGATTCTGCATATGTGTGTTAATATGCGATATTTGTTTTTCTTTCTGACACTCCCAAATTCCTTGTCTGAGAGACTTTTAGTGAGCTGCTTGTGCTTTGCTTTTAGTTATTATCCTAGGATAATCTCCTGGCTTGTTTCCAGGAATGTTATGAAGGATCTCAAAAAAGAGGCAGTATGCTGAGATGCGGCTCCATTCTGACAAAGCNACTCCCAAATTCCTTGTCTGAGAGACTTTTAGTGAGCTGCTTGTGCTTTGCTTTTAGTTATTATCCTAGGATAATCTCCTGGCTTGTTTCCAGGAATGTTATGAAGGATCTCAAAAAAGAGGCAGTATGCTGAGATGCGGCTCCATTCTGACAAAGCCGTGGGCAGAGGATGGAAGGCAGGGAAAGCTGCGGGAGGGGAACATGATGTGGACTGCAGCACTGAACTTGAAGGCAGGTGATCTGCTCCACGGTTCTCACACGCTTGGTCACTAATATATTTTGTCAGTTCAGTGAAGTCAATTACGCTTTCAGTCCATTTCAGTGGACTGAAAGTGTGAACTTCCCTGGGCTTATAATCCTTCTTTGGCCAGAAGTANCAATGTTGTGTTAGTCTCTGCTGTATGAAGTGACTCAGCCATATGCATACATATATCCCCGCCCTCTTGGAGCTCTCTCCTCCGTTTCCCCAGCCCACCTCTCTGGGTCATCACAGGGCACAGAGCTGAGCTCCCTGGGCTATTATGCAACAGCTATGTATTTTACACACAGAAGTATATACAGGCCAACCCCAGTCTCCCAGCTCGTCCCACCCTTTCCCTCCCCTGCTGTGTCCACATGTGCATTCTCTAGGTCTGTGTCTCTATTCACGCCTTGGAAACAGGTTTATCCGTATCATTTTTTAGATTCTGCATATGTGTGTTAATATGCGATATTTGTTTTTCTTTCTGACACTCCCAAATTCCTTGTCTGAGAGACTTTTAATGAGCTGCTTGTGCTTTGCTTTTAGTTATTATCCTAGGATAATCTCCTGGCTTGTTTCCAGGAATGTTATGAAGGATCTCAAAAAAGAGGCAGTAGGCTGAGATGCGGCTCCATTCTGACAAAGCTGTGGGCAGAGGATGGAAGGCAGGGAAAGCTGCGGGAGGGGAACATGATGTGGACTGCAGCACTGAATTTGAAGGCAGGTGATCTGCTCCCTGGTTCTCACACGCTTGGTCACTAATATATTTTGTCAGTTCAGTNCCTGGCTTGTTTCCAGGAATGTTATGAAGGATCTCAAAAAAGAGGCAGTAGGCTGAGATGCGGCTCCATTCTGACAAAGCTGTGGGCAGAGGATGGAAGGCAGGGAAAGCTGCGGGAGGGGAACATGATGTGGACTGCAGCACTGAATTTGAAGGCAGGTGATCTGCTCCCTGGTTCTCACACGCTTGGTCACTAATATATTTTGTCAGTTCAGTGAAGTCAATTACACCTTCAGTCCATTTCAGTGGACTGAAAGTGTGAACTTCCCTGGGCTTATAATCCTTCTTTGGCCAGAAGTAAAATCACACAGAGGATGGCAGGGGTCCTGGACCTGCAGGTATTGCCCAGTTGATCGTCTGGGAGAATTGAAGACACCATTAGACAGCACTAGATACATGGAAAGAGAGGTGGATGAAAAATCCACGGTAACCTCCACTTTTCCCAACTACATTACAAGCAGGTGACCTACAGGGAAGGTAGTATAGGAAGATAGTTAGGTCACATGAGCGACTCTATTAATAAAAAGCCAGTGAGAGGTTTTAGCATTCTGTCACTGCGTTGCCAAAGAATGAAATTAGACCAACATATTTAAGCACATTTGAAAAGCATATGGATAGAATGTTAGCCCCATACAATTTTACCATGATAGGGACAATTCCATATTAGCTTCAAATAGCCTTCAATATACATCAGCAAGTACTATAGCAATACCCTTTTTCAGACACTCTGAACAATTATGCAGGCAAAAATCAACTTAATGTTGTGGAGTCAGAAGAATTAAAATCAATTCTCTGTCTCCTGTTGATTCTACCTGTTCTCATTATGCATATCTTTTGCACATTTTCAGTTTCTCGCAGATTCCTTTACCATTTCTCTAAGGGTTTCTACCTACTTGATCTATTCACAGTGTGGTCTATCTACCTAGAAATCTTGTCTGGACTCTTTAATTTATCAGTTCTTCATAAGAGTTTAGTTAAATGATGATCCAAAAATGTAAGATTAGTTCGTGTGTGTGTGTGTGTGTGTGTGTGTGTGTGTGTGTGTGTGCTGCGTATGTGAATTTATTGTGAGGTCAGCTTACTATGTGACACAATAAAATATGGGATCCCAGCAATATTTCCATTATAAAATATTTTTCATTTTCCCAGTAACAGTTTCTCTTAGATGAGATCATGTCTCCTGTTATGTAGAGAGAGGTAAAGTATATGGCCAAGCAAGCATAATACATTCATTTATGATCTTTCAAGATAATAACAAAACCAAAGCTCCATAATTCAGTTAAGTGGCTGCCTAGCTCTCCAGGCATTCTGGAATGTGTTGGTATGTGTTTGTGTTGACTCACTTATTAAATGAAACAAATAGCAATTTCTATCTGGATATATTAATAGTATATATTTATCTCTTCCTGGTAGAAACCTCTAACCTTTGGAAGAATAAATTTGGGAGAGCACTCCCAGTTTTAGAAGGGTGAGAAAGAATCCACCAGAGAGAGAATCTGGGGTAGTTTTGAGTGAATTAACATCTCAATTTACCTTTTATAAATACAAGCAAGTGAAACCAAATCAGACATTGGCCACTTAAGAGATGCATTGGCAATTTACAAAGAACCCCTGAAGGCTCAAAAAAAAAAAAAAAAAGAAAGAAAGAAAAACTACAGAAAAAACGTATGCATGAAAAAAATTTTTAAATATGTAGGAGATTTCTACTTAAAAAGCACAAAATTAGCATTACAATAACATTGCTCAATGGAGATTCGTGTTGAAGTACAGTTTTTATCTCTTAAATAGCCACTGTAAGTTCTGGACTTTATTCTATGTAAGAAATTGAACTAGGTGTCTCTTAAAATGCCTTTCAGGTCCCAAGATCCTAAAGCCACAAGAAAAATGGGAAGATACTACCAGGGATGAATCAGAAGACGTTGGGGATGCCCACCAAAAGAAATACAAGTGTGCAGTTTGAAGAGAAGGCACAGGTCTCTAGTTATAGTAACTGGATAGAATAGTCCAATTTCAATTGGTCTCTAACTATCTTTGTTGGTAAGTTGTAGACTGGCCCCAAGATTGGAGGCAGCTTAACAGACTTGTTGCAAGGAGTGTACGAATCCCTGGGGACACTACGTTATCTGTGCAAAGTGAAAAAAATCACAGATCTTGTATTTGTATGCATTATTTTTAAATTTGTATTTGTATGCATTTTTTAAATACACAATATATCATGATGCATAAAATTTGTGATCATTTGATAGTATCACTGAATTTCTCTATAATTCTTGGTATATTTTTCTCATCAATTGCAAAAGACAATGGTGTAAGGGACCTCAAAATGTCCTGGTAATCAGAAAAAAACATCATAATTTGAAAGTATGAACAGTTCTATTCTAGATGTAGCATTCATACTGGGGCAGGAACTGGGGCACCATAAACATGCTATCTTAGTCTGCTCAAGCTGCTGTAACAAAAGACCATAGACTGGCTTAAACCACAAAAATTTATTTTTCACAGTTTTGGATTGTGGGAAGCCTAAGATCAATGTTCTGGCTGATGTGGTTTTTGTGAACGCTGTCTTTTTGGCTTGTAGATGACTGCCTTCTTGCTGTGTCGTCAAACGGCTGAGAGAAAGTTCTTCAGTGTCTTCCTCTCCTCTTATAAGGGCTTCCCTGGTGGCTCAGATGGTAAAGAATCTGTCTGCAATGTGGGAGACCCAGGTTCAATCCCTGGGTCGGGAAGATCCCCTGGAGAAGGGAATGGCAACCTACTTCAGTATTCTTGCCTGGAGAACGCCATGGACAGAGGAGCCTGGTGGGCTATAGTCCATGGTGTCGCAGAGAGTCAGACGTGACTGACTGACTATCACTTTGCTTCACTTCTCCTCCTATAAGTACATCAATCCCGTTGGATTAGGGCTGCACCCTTAATGACCTCATTTAATCCTTACCTTTTAATGGGCCTATCGCCAAATACTAGGTTGGCCATAAAGTTCATTCAGGTTTGCCCCATACGATGTGATAGGATAACCTGAATGAACTTTTTGGCCAACCCAATATAACCCCGTGGGGATTAGGGCTTCAACCTGTGAGTTTAGGGAAGACAAAATCCAGTTGATAGCACATATAGATAGTTCACTTATTAACTTTGGATTTGTAAAAAACCCCTAAATTTAATACCTTTGAAAATTCATGTCATTCTCTAGTATTAATCAAAATTGCCACCCTAGCTTTCTAAAATAAGAGGGCTTTTCATACAGTTCCCTGTCTTGCCCCATTTCTTAGAAAAAAAATTGAGAAATAACTACTATTTATATTTTTACAAGAATTATGGAAAAATTTACTCTAGAGCAATTTCTAAAAATTATGACACAGTTGACAGTTGTCACATAACCATTTGTGGAAAGGCTGGGTAATTTCCTCCTATGAACTGACCAGTCTTTTCATTTCTAAGGTGACTGTTGCAGTCCCCAAACTCTCCAGAGTCATATTTCAAGTGACAGGTATTAATATAATTATCCAGCTTTGTTTCATATTATTACACCTTTAATGTCAAAGAATAAAATTTTCCATGTCTTCTTTTCAACTTCTCATATCTTAAAAAAAAAAAAAAAAACTTGAGACATTTTATATTTTTATGCTCCTAACTCTTACTGAAGCATGAATTCTCCTCAAACATCATAGATCACCTGCAGTCCATAATTAACAGAGTGAGAAGTGTTTTATTGCTGCTAATATTTGAGAACAATATTCACAAATAGTGTCCGCCCCTGAACAAAATCCACCTTTTTACCAAATTTCATGTAATTGCCTTGCCATTTTTATTATCAAAATATTTCTCTAAAAGAAAAAGCATAGAAAGTATAGCAAACAAAGAAAGTAATTTCATCATTAATAGTATACGTTACATTATGCTAGTAAAGAGAAGCACCAGGATATTTAACCTAACTATGTTTGTGAGACTATTGCTGGCTATTATAGAAAATTTGGAATCCAGTTCTATCAGTTATCTAGCTACAGGGACTGACAATTACCTCTAAATAAAATTATATTAATGTCATTCGAATTCTGGAATTATATTTGAAAACCTAACATTAGGACAGATAAAGAGAATATGTTACTTGGGTAATTATTTCAAATTTCTAAATTTGGTGAAATAACAGATAATTCTTCACACTGTCTCCATTTATTTAAATATATTTTTAAGCCCTCTTCATCACAATGTTCACATCTTTCACAATAAAATTTAAAAAAATTAATTGATAATATATCTCATTATTTTAGTTTTTCTCACTTGCAAATTTTATAGTACTGGTTTTGAGGCAAAATTAATATGTGGAAAATAGAACAAGAATTAGGAGAAAATACAGCTTGGAAGCAAATTGTATATGTATATTTGATCTGTGGTAAACATACTTTACAAAACTGTTAAACTCAATAAAACATGAAAAGAGCTATGTTGCTTGGTAAACTAGAAATAGATAAATATACTCTCATATTTGGAATGACAAAGTGATGGAAAATAGTCACTTACTTTCTGTGTTTCAGCAGCCCCTTATTAACTGGCCTGACCAAACATCTAGTATCTAATATTGAATTAGAGTTCTATAGTCTCTACATATTGAATTCATTTGTTCTGTCTTTGCCATCTATTATTGGACTTTATTTAGTAGGTCTTTGTTTTAGATCTTTTACTTTAAAACTAAGAAAACGTTAACTAACATTTTCTAACTAACATTGCTAACTCTCATGAGTGCAAATTCTCAGCCTGGCACATAATATGCATTCTGCATATAATCTTTACAAGTCAGTGAATTGTATGGATACTAAAGTTCAGAAACACCAACTAACTTGCTTGGCATCACATAAAACCCAGGGATATAAAAAAAAAAAAGTCCTATATTTCTCCAATGTCTATGTTCTTTCCACTTCTAAAATGCCCGATAGGTATTAAATTCTCTTGGGACCTCAACAAATATTACCTTTGGTCACATTGCTTTCATGGGGCTACTGCTCAGACTTTCTGTAATAGCTCTCTCACAGGTCTCCCTGCTTCTCATCTTGGTTCCCTTTAGTTTATTCTCTACAAAGGAAAGTAATACTTTTAAAAGAAATCCTTTTAAAGCAGAAACCTGATCATATCCCTCTCCTGCTCTAAGGAGACTTCCCTTCACCCTTCAGAATAAAACCCAAAGTCCTTACAAACACTGGAGCCATGCCCTCCCCTTCATCTTCCTCATCACACGCCTCACCAACTCTGCTGGCCCTCCTGTTGCCCCAAGAGCACACAGTGCACCCCAGCACCATACTGTGCGCCTGGTCTTTTATGCACCTCTCCTGGTCTGTCATGCTTTATTTCTGAGTCTGCTTTAATTTCCTTTGTAACTTTTATCTTTGGACTTAAAATTTTTTTACTGTCCCCCTGTTTAAAATCTTTCTCTCTCTTTTATTGGGTTCACTGCTGTATTCTAAATAGTAAACATCAGTACATCATACTCAGTATATGTAGGTTATAGACCTTTATATTTTTCAAACCTAGTTACTTTTGCCTTATTACCTCCTAAGAAAAGATGTTACAGTGGTTAATTCTTCTTAATAGCAAGGTAAAAAATCATATACAAACCAATCTAATTTATTTATTTTATTCACTATTTAGTGTATTACTCTTGAAATTTCCATGATCTATGACAACCCTCCCCCCCAACCCCCCCACCACAAGCTACTTGTGTCAGGAGTTATTGCTGGATAACCAACAACCCCCAAACTCAGTGGCTTGAAACAACCATTCTTTTGTTTAGGATTCAGATGAGGTGAGACTGGGTGCAGCTGGGCATTGCTTCTGCCCTACACGGTGTCAGCTGGGCTCACTGCTGGTCTGTGGCCAGTTCTCATGTCTGTTGGTTCCACATGGACTTGGCCACACGTTTAGGGTCTCTGTCTCATTGTGCCGTCTCAAGCCCAAGGAGAGCAGACAGGGCTTAGTCCTAAGCTGAGAGACGGCAAGCAAGTAAGGGTGGAGGCGGCAAGCATCTGGAGGCATTGCTCAGAAGTTCAGCATCACTTCCGCCTCATCATTTGATCAGAACAAGATAAAGCTTGTCCGGGGTATCTCTTTATGGGATACACTGCAGGAATTTTCAGTCCCATGGATGGAGGAGCCTGGTGGGCTACAGTCCATGGGGTCGCTAAGGGTCGGACACGACTGAGCGGCGGAGCGACTTCACTTTTCACTTTCATGCATTGGAGAAGGAAATGGCAACCCACTCCAGTGTTCTTGCCTGGAGAATCCCAGGGACAGGGGAGCCTGGTGGGCTTCCGTGTGTGGGGTCGCACAGAGTCGGACACGATTGAAGCGGCTTAGCAGCAGCAGCAGCCATGCGATTTTTCTGTGCCTGAATGATTGGGCTGTTTTGCTAAGTATACATAAAGTTATTCTGACTCTACTATTTCCACTTCGCTGAGAAACCATTTTGACAATACCTGTGGGCAGCTTCAATTAAAAAAATGTGTAGTTGCTTTTCATTTAGCATTGAGGGACTTTCAACAATGTAAATCTTCCTACTGCTTTCTAAATACAAATTTTAAAAGCCCATTTGAAATTATAAATTCTTCCAGGATTCCATTTTAGAAGATGGAAAATCTTGGTGCAGCTCACTTAACTCAAGGTAGCTGATGCACAGGTCAGAGAAGGGCAGAGCCAAGGCAGAGAGGCAGTCGTTTCATGAGCCATTAAAAATAAAGAAGCAAGAGGAAAAACACAATCTGTTGAGGTTTTGTTTTAAAATTACCAATTCTAGATTCAGACAAATATTTTCACAACATGGTTTTTGCTGACTTTGCAGAGAGATTCCCTCTCAGATCTATAAAGCTGTTATTTATATCTTGCAATCAAATTTTAAGCTAAAAATTTTATCCCTGTACAGTCTGAGGAGCAGGCTCTCATTTTTTGCTTCTGTCTTACAAAATCACACAGGGGAAAATCAGTGTTATGAGCTTCTCACTTTCCTAAGAACTAGCTGAAGAGGCTGCCAGAAAAATGCATGGAGGTCAGATATTCAAGAGAACATAGTCTAATGTAGAAGGTGCTATAAAATGGCCTATTTATTTACAACCATTTCTTTTAGTTGTCACTCACACAAGCTAACAAGTATTTATGTTTATGTATGTGGGAGGCCTTGAGCTGGCTGCTGTGAAGGGCAAAAGATGCTAAGGACACAGTTTTTGCTCTCCAGAAACCTGCAACAGAGTGACATAATGCAGGTACTCAGATCTCCCTACTCCAGACCAGCAAAAGATAAGGGCTGTACTAAGGCAGAGTCAGTTCCATAAGCCTTCTCAGAAGGAGAAAATCTCACTTGGCTTTAGTGATAAAATATAGGGCTCACAGAAGTCATGATAATTAATCTGGGCTTTAAAACACGAATTGAGAGGGTAATTCTCGTCAGAAGGACTGGTCTGAGCCCAGGGGAATGAGCAAGAAAAAAAACTGATAAAAATACAGAAACTAACTGGAACAACAGGGGAGTAGGTAGAACTTTGATGGTATAAACCATTAAACATCAGTCTAGAAAGTCTGAACTTGATTCTGCATAAAATGAGAGCCTTGGAAGTTTTAAGTGTAGACTTGAGAAGAAACAATCTAGAAAGTAGGATGGGCTGGATAAGGGAGAGATCAGAATCATACATTGGTTGGAAGTTATTATAAGAATAAAGAATTAAAAATAATGAATTAATTACTTTTTTAAAAAAGAATAAAAGAATCAAGAACGAAATCTTAACAGCTCAATCAGATGACTGAGAGAGAAAGACTGAAGAATCCAACAGATTTGCCGGTATATATGAGAGAGAAGAGCACTCAGAAATGACCCTGCTGAATTTAGTCAGGATAACTAGGACTGCCTGGACAGCTGAGAGGAACGGTGCCAGTTAACACATCATTATAAATGCTAACAAACAAGTACAGAAAAATAAATATCACTGGTTCCCAGAAACAGTGCATATACCAATGGTCACAGAATAAGGCCTGAGGAGTAAGCGGATGCTAACTGAGAAGTTCTCCCAAATTCAAGATGGGTTTCCCAGATGGCTCAGTGGTAAAGAATCCACCCACCAATGCAGGAGATGCACTGGGGTCGGGAAGATCCCCTGGAGAAGAAAATGGCAACCCACTCTAGTATTCCTGCCTGGAAAATCCCACGGAGAGAGGAGCCTGGTGGGCTACAGTCCATGGGGTCACAAAGAGTCAGACATGACTTAGTGCCTAAACAACAACTTCAACAACAAACAACTCATATTCAAGTAACAACTGTATTTCTTTCTCCCACTGAGTACTCAAATAAGTGCTCAAGGCAGAGGCGGGAGGAGTACAGTGCCATGAGTTAATGAATGCCCTTGAACTGCAGCAGCAGTTCCCAAACTCATCTGCACGTTCAAATCCACTGGAGGTAATCTACAAATTTCACAGCCCGGATCATATTCCAGACCAGTTAAGTCAGAATCAGAGCTGACTGCAGTGTAATCCAACATGCAGACACAACTGGGAAACACTGAACAAGAGCAAACATCACCCTATTAGCTGAAATTCCCAATATGCAACTGAACATGTTCTCTACCTATATGATCATACCAAAACCAACACTTCAGAAATATATTAAAAATTCAACTTTTCTCCAGTGAGTTTACCAGAATTTAAGAATTTCACTTCTTAAAACCTTGAGCTTAGCACTTTTCAAAGCACACATAGCAAGGTTTACATTCCAGAGAACCGTAGGAGTAATAAACAGCCCTTCATCTGTTTTTGAAATGATGATCCTTAAAGTTCCCAATAAAGATGGCTGAGTCCAGATTTCTGTTCCTTAGTGAATATGACATCTGGAGAACTTCTGATTTCTCAGATTTGGAGCTTTCTGAATGTTTCATAGGTTGCATCTGTACATGTCCCAAACAGTATAAATTTGGAATCTTCATATCATGGCTTTGGATGAATTCATTAGACATACAATTTTATGTATTTTTTTCCATTCAGGTATACTAGCTTTGAAATAAGTGTAATGAATGTGCTGTATCGCTTTGAGATATCAACACAATTTTAAAGATCATTAGTTTTCAAGCTTGATCATCAGACTTTGCATAAACATGCAGTGCAAAGAATTAAGCTGCAATAAATTGAATGTGACTATCTGTTGTTGTTCAGTGGCCAAGCTCTGTCTGACTCTTTGCAACCCCATGAACATAGCCCGCCAAGCTCCTCTATCCATGGGATTTCCCAGGTAAGACTACTGGAGTGAGTTGCCATTTCCTTCTCTAGGGGATCTTCCCCACCCAGAGATTGAACCTGTGTCTCCTACTTGGCTGGTGGACTCTTTACCACTGAATCACCTGGGAAGCCCTCCTGGATATAGTGGAGACTTTTTATAACTTATGATGGCCTAGAGGTTTTTGGTTGCACAAAACACCAACAACAGTTTGCAAAACATGCAGAGAAATAACAGTCATAATTTTTAAAGCCAAGGAAGAAAAATGAAAAGATTGCCTTGAAAACGGAAAGTGATCATTTCCCCCAGAGTATTTCATGAAGCAATAAAACCATTTGCTGGTCAATCTTTTAAATGAAGGAGTTTTGGAAAGTGGCTACCTGAAAAATAACCTGTTTGCATACTTATCAAAGAATTTACGATAGAGACAAATATATGAGATCCACAGTAATGAATTCATAATACAGTGGTTCTCAAAGAATAAAATGTGAGAAAATGACAATAACTTAATGAGTTTTTTAAAAGATACACTTGGTTATTCACCTATCATTACTCTAATATCATGTTCTATTTCTTGTTAATGCTTTCTTTTTCTGAAAGAATAGGTTTTATAGATAATGCATATTTTAAAATGCCATTAGTTTGCAAATGAAAATGTTGAGTCTTTTTTTTTTCCACTTTGTTTTTATGATATCCAAGTTCCAGAGACCGCTGCCACAGTGCTTTTTCCCTTCCTCTTCAGAAGCAGATTACAACATCTTTAAAGAACCAAAATATTGGTCATAAAACTGGTGAGCTAAAGCCTAGAGAATTTCTCATACTCCTCATACTCTGACAAAGTTAACTCACAAGGCCTCTAGGAAAGTTACAAGGTTTCCATCTTCAAACTGAGACTCCCTCCTCACCTCTAAAAGCGACAATAAAGAATCTAGCATATGAGATTTTGCATGTGTTTACACTTCTTCCTCTTGGTTCCCAGCTCTAAAGGACTGCCAAGGTCACTCCGGTGCTTAAGAGTGGCTGAAGGGCTTTTGTGCAGGCAGAGAGTGGCAGTCACCTCTTCAGAGCAGGGATGTGGGGGTGGCAGAGAGTATTTACATGGTACTGATCTTCTAATCCTTTTTCCAGGAACCAGCCTCTGAGGGTCCTCTGGGGATAAAGCTGTTCCTAGTACAGATAATACACAGGAAGCCCATTACGCCCCCAAGATAGGCAGACTCCTTCACGGGGCTTTCAAAGATCTCTGGGCTTGGACTTGAATTTCAGGTTCTCTTCCTGAGCCAGTCTCTCCCCACCCACCTTGGAACCATGGCCTTCCTCCAGTTCCTGGAATAGAGCCACCTCCTCCCTACTCACCGCCTTCTCAAAATGCCACTTTTCCCATCTGGAATATTCCATCCCTGTGGCTCCATCGTTTAAGTCTCAACAGAAATTTCATCTATCGTACCTTAGAAACCCCTGGCATCCCCAGCTAATGATTCTTGTCTCCTCATCTGCTTTGTTTCTTCATCTTTATGATTTTAGATTTCTTTATTTACTTTTTACATCCACCCCCACTTAATTGTGGGGCTTCCCTGGTGGCTCAGATGGTAAAGAATACGCCTGCAATGCAGAAGACCAAAGTTCAGTCCTTGGGTCAGAAAGATCCCCTGGAGAAGCAATGGCTACCCACTCCAGTATTCCTGCCTGGAAAATCCCACGGACAGAAGAGCCTGGCCGGCTAGAGTCCTTGTGGTGTAAAGAGTTGGACAAGACTGAACGACTTTCACCTTACCTTTACCTTACCACTTATCCGTAAGCTCCAAGAAGGCCCAGTTCGTATCTGCTTTATTTATGGTGAAAAAAAAAAAAAAAAAAACACCTAGCAATAAACATTTGTTGAATGACTAAAATAAATGGATGAATGAAACCTAGGAACTTTGCTTTATTTTATTTGAAAAAATGTATTTTGACTTCCTACATGTCAGTTTCTAAGTAAATTTATAGAGTCTAAGCAAATTGATACTACTTTCCCAATAGTAAGTTGAGGGACAGTTGCTAGTCTGCCCCATAATAGTTTCATGACAAATTCCTGCTGAGTACAATTGTGAGTTCAGCATTTTAATAACAAACGAAATAAAATGTGGCTAGAGGAGAAAGATCTAAATGGTTGAGGTTCCGTAGGTCAAGTCATGTGAGAAATGAATGGGGAGGAGTCCACTGGATGACAGAGAGGAACTGGACTTAACTTTACCCAAAGGTCAGAAGCACAATTCATCTGTCATTTTCTGGGGATGAAATATTCAGGCAAGGATAAGAAAACAGTTTAATAAATTAAGATGTCAAAACCAAAATTTTCTCTCTTAAAAAAGGATAAATTGCCATTAGAAGACTTTGAGCAAAGGCTGTTGGGACTATTAAGAGTAAAGTTTCATGTATTTGTATAAGAGATGCATTTTATACTACCTCAGATTATTTTGACTATATTTAAGCATATTTAAATATATTTAATTTAGCTATATTTAAAACTACTTCCAGAAGTAATTGGTGACTAAATAAATAATTTGATATTTGGATAAGAAATAAGCTGAGATCAATCCGAATTTTCCAATAAAAGACCTAGATTATTTTTCATCTTCACCATCTTTCCCTTTCACATTCTATCTCTGGCTTGTACTTATTCACTGGAGTCAATGCTCTTAGGACACTCTTTACCTTATGTGATGTCTCATTCTAAATAAACAAGGCTATCTAGGGTACAAGAAGAAAAGTATCATTAATTGATATTTAATTTTCTCACCAGGCACTAATGACTATTGAACGATGTGTACAACTCTGAGTGATTCTAGCCACATGCACAAACTTTGAAGGATTTAGTTAGATAATTCAGTTTCCAAAACACTGTAACCAAGACTTTCAGACCATTAAGGAAATACTGTTTACAAATAAGGAGTCCATATGAATAAAGAGAGAAAGTGTGCACACTGGTAAATTGACCTTGCTACTTTTCTTGAAGAGATAAATTATCATGGGTTTCACTGGAAAATACACCATGAGGAAGTGGGGTGGAAAGAAGATACAATACGAAACTCCTATTGTGGAGAACCCTGCAGCCAGTCACAGGATTGAAGAAGAGTAGGATTCTCATTAAGAAAACAGTATCTAAATTCAGTTGTCATGTGTGGATGTGAGAGTTGGACCACAAAGAAAGCTGAGCACAGAATAATCGATACTTTTGAACTGTGATGCTGGAGAAGACTCTTGAGAGTCCCTTGGACTGCAAGGAGATCAAACCAGTCAATCCTAAAGGAAATCAATCCTGAATATTCATTGGAAAGACTGACACGGAAGCGGAAGCTCTAATACTTCGGCCACCTTATGTGAAGAATTGACTCATTGGAAAAAATCTTGATTCTGGGAAAGATTGAAGGCAGGAAGAGAAGGGGATGACAGAGGATTAGATGGTTGGATGGCATCAATGACTCAATGGACATGAGCTTGAGCAAGCTCCTGGAGTTAGTGATGGACAGGGAAGCCTGGTGTGCTGTAGTCCATGGGGTCACAAAGAGTCAGACATGACTGAACTGACTGGCTGACTAAGTTCAGATTGGAAGGTTACATGTTCTAGTGTCAGAAGCTTCAAAGGACCCTTTTAAGAAAATGTCATGGAGTAAACTGTCTCTTCACACTTCCCAGGTGTCTTAGTTCATTCAGGCTGCCGTGACTAAATACCATAGACTGAATGGCTGTAACAATAGAAATTTATTCTCACAGTTTTGGAGGCCAGAAGTTTCAGATTAGGGTGCTAATGCCTGCAGATCCTGGTTAAAACCCTCTTCGTGACTTGCACACAGCTGCCTTCTTACCATGTTGTCAGGCCGCCTGACCTTTTCTCAGTGTGTTTCTGTGGAGAAAGAGCTCTGTCCCTCCTGCTCTAACTAACTTTATCAGATTAGGCCCGCACCCTTATGAACTCATTTAACCTTGTGCTGTGCTTAGTCGTTCAGTCATGTCCCACTCTTTGCAACTCCATGGACTGTAGCCCTCCAGGCTCCTCTGTCCATGAGATTCTCCAGGCAAGAATATTGGAGTGGATAGCCATTCCCTTCTCCAGGGGATATTCCCAACCAAGGGATTGAATCCAGGTCTCCCAAATTGTAGGTGGATTCTTTACCAGGTGAGCCACAAGGTAAGCTCACTAGATTTAACCTTAATCAACTCCTAAATTTAACCTTAATCATTTAACCATTTAACTTTAACCTTACCATTAACCTAATCAACTCCTAAAAGCCCTAATCTTCAAATACAGTCAGATTTGGGATGAGGGCTTCAACATCTGACTTGGGGGAAGGATAAGATTCAGGCCAGTGCACCAAGTATCAGTTATCCTGGGGTCAAGGTAAAGAGTTACAATGTAGTGATGAGTGGGGAGGGACTGGCTGACATCAGGGGCAAAAACAGGGGATATCAGTCCTTATCCTGGCTCTGCCAGTGATCTGAGCTGAATGCAGTTACGCCATCAGACTTCTAAAAGTGTGGTACGTAAGATGCCACTTGTATTGGTGCAACATCTATAAAACTGAAAAGAAAAAAAGTCTCTATAAGTGTGCCCCATAGTCAGTTTATTTGAGTTTCAGTCTCATTTTCCTCCATATCTATCTGCAGATTAGAAAGGCCGTGGCTATTTTATACATACATAATGCTACTGAATACATGGTGATCATACAGTCTTACAGTTTAATCCATTTGTTACTCATTTAATTTTCTAGAAAGCTAGTTATAGACATCATGAAAACGTAGTGAAAGTGTTAGTTGCTTCAGTCATGTCTGACTCTTCGCAACATCATGGACCGAAGGCTGCCAGGCTCCTCTGTCCATGAGATTGCAATATTCCTGAAGGCCAAAAAATAATCTTAGAAACATTCTTTGAAATAACCAGTGAAGGTGAGACCTTTAAAACCATCTTTCACTTCTTGTTTTCAATATCAAGTCATGTTTACAAGGGACACAATAGGAAGCAGTTCATTAGGACTGTACTTACATAAAATAAGGGTAGAAGAAAAGTAGGACAGAAGAGATCCGGGATAGATCTCCAAGAATCAGATTATATTCGACTGAATTTAACTCAACATAGAGTATGCTGCCTCTGGGGTACACATGAAGACAACAGGGAGGTTCCTCTCAGAACTTGGACCTCCAGGATATGACCTAGCAAGTTTATATCAATTATTTTATTATTAATATATCAGTTATTTGTTTGGTATAGAGTAGCAATAGTATCTGTGTGGATCACTGGGTCATCATATAGTCACTAAGTCGTGTCCAGCTCTTGCAACCCCATGGACTGTGACCTGCCAGGCTCCTCTGTCCATGGGATTCTCCAGGCAAGAATACTGGAGTGGGTTGCCATTTCCTCCTCCAGGGGATCTTCCTGACCCAGGAATCTGGGTTTGAACCCAGGTCTCCTGCATTGCAGGCAGATTCTTTACCAGTCGACTGAGCTATGAGGGAAGCCCCAGACCATTTGATAGATGGGCCTATGGACACGTTTTATTTTGCCATCATTGTATTGGTCCAAGTGTGATTATGAAAAAAAAAAAAAAGAATGAAACGAACAACTTTAAAGTGTTTGGGTATCTCTTGAGAAACTAGAAACTCTGGCAATCTGTGCTCATACTCCAACATAGTTCCACTCTGTTGCAGCTATCACAGTTCTATTCCCATGCCTCATCATTCTTTAGTACCCAGGAATGCAGTAAATCATGCCACCTGTGATGAAATCTTTTTTTTTTTTTTTTTAAGTTTTTGGGGACTTTTGCCGCCATGACCCCAAGGGCTCACACTTGCCAACCAAATGTAAATCCAGTGATTGTCTTCAAATACAGGACTGCAGAGTTTCAGATCACTCAGAAGCCAATCAAGGCAATTNTTTTTTTTTTTTTTTTAAGTTTTTGGGGACTTTTGCCGCCATGACCCCAAGGGCTCACACTTGCCAACCAAATGTAAATCCAGTGATTGTCTTCAAATACAGGACTGCAGAGTTTCAGATCACTCAGAAGCCAATCAAGGCAATTGTACTTAAATGTCATGACAACATATTTGGCATGTGCCAGTATAATAATTAGAAAGGGATTTAATGAACTAGATGCAATTGTGCTTGGAAGGAGTCTAAGCAAAAGGGAATCATCAATCCAAAACAGTGGTTAATGCAGCCATTTTAAAAAATTGAATTTGATTACTTCATGTTAGAAGTAGGCAGATACATAATCCCTCAAGAAAACGGGGGGGGGGAAGAAATTCCAGATTGATCACATCACAGGGGAACTTGAAAACAGGTCTCTCCTGATTCCTGATAGGAGGCTAAGACATGGATTACTCTATTGAAAGAAGCCTTGCACCATGGATGACTCAAGGAGTGAGTGGGTGCACAACTCTGTAAGGGTCCAATGTTATGCTGAACCTTTCCCTCCCTTTTCTACCTAAATGCCCAATGGCTACTGCCCATCTGGAAGCATTGTAATATTGCTGTTATCAGGGGAAGGCCAATTAGCACCCAAGGCAGGTGGTCTAAGATTCCCAGCAGTGGTGCGTTTCTCTGTTCTCTCTTTGCTTCTGTCTCCAGGCACGTGTGCTTTTGCAGCATTTCATTTCACTTCACTGCAGCAGTCGGAGGGGAAGCAGAAGCAAAGGCAGCAAAGGGGATAAGAAAAGCCCCAGGAGAGGCAAATTAAAGTAAGAGCAGCAGCTTCAGCAGCTTGCCAGGGCCAAGGGGACACTTCTCTTGCAGGTGCACCCTTGCTTTTGCAAAGCATGGTGGCTTCACTGCTCTGCTCCAGAACACTGCGTGGATCTGATGCTGCGGATACCAGCACTGCTGTCGCCTCTTACTACTACTTTGTATATGTGGACAGCTTTAAATTTAACGCTTCAAAAACACAGTTTATAGGGGGTGGGGGAGCAAATTTGTGCAGGTAGCAGGACTTCAGTCAGTGCAAGTGGATAGGGACTTAGTCCAGTGGAAACAAGCCAGAGTTCCAGGTAGGCACTGAGGAGGCGTTACTGTGCCTGAACCTGAGGGAAAGGGGTTTCTACACCACAACCATGAGACAAACACTTTCTCGTAACCACTTATCCTCATTCTTCATCTCTTCTTTTGCAGAAAATTGTATTCAGATCATTTGAGTATGAAGACAAATCTACTGTTATAGGAAGAATCCCAGTAGACAAATGATAATCACATACCCCGCTTCACTACCCATTCAAAGGTGGAAACAGCCAACGACAATGTCAGGCTTTTGTTTGGTCATCTAGTTCTAGCCCTTGGCACATTCTACTTTATTTACAGTCCAAGCCACAAGTGAATCTCGGTTTTCTTGGTCAGAAAGGAAGTTGAGTCTCTCTACCCTTTCTGGGCTTTACATCTAACCCTCAGTTAAATAACTACTCTCTATGCTGCCAATAAAATTTACTTCAAATCAATGAATGATTTATGAACGTCATCAAAGGATCCAGCATTGCTTCATCTCTCACGGAGGCTGTAATATGAGTTAGATTTCCCTAGACTGGGTTTTTTGAAACAATCTGGTCATTTCTTGGCTATATGATTTAGGTGGATATTCACGGAGTTTCTCTTGCCAAACTATGCTTTAACTAAACAGACCCTTTCACTTATTCTAGAAGAGAATCTATGTTGTATTTTTCATAGGAATTTGCAGGAACAGAGAGACAGGTTAATGACTTCAGACTATAGAAGTTGTTAGTGGTAACACGAGCTTCCAATCAAGAGAAAGCCTGGCTTCTTCTTGGTTGAGAGGAAAGGCAAATTTGCCCCAAGGGAGAAGAGGGGCCACAGAGATTGAAACAGAACCAGGTGAGCCAGGGGTTTGTGTGCATGTGCTGAGAGGGGCACAGCGAAGTAAGACAGGATTGCGGAACCCTAGCTGTCCCACTGTCTGGAGCTCATGGTCGCATCTCCCTTCCAGTTTTCATAATTTGTGATTCCCATTATTTCAAAAAGCCCATTATGCTTTGATTTCCTTCATTGTGTCTCGTCCTTCCCTTCTAGAACCATAATCTAAAGAACATATTCAAAGCTTAAGCCATTCACTGAAGCAAAGGGAACCNTCTGGAGCTCATGGTCGCATCTCCCTTCCAGTTTTCATAATTTGTGATTCCCATTATTTCAAAAAGCCCATTATGGTTTGATTTCCTTCATTGTGTCTCGTCCTTCCCTTCTAGAACCATAATCTAAAGAACATATTCAAAGCTTAAGCCATTCACTGAAGCAAAGGGAACCTTAGCCATGTCTTCCAGGTTGCTGTTTAATTTTTATTGTCTCCATGAAAAAAAAAATTTACTTGTTTTCACTCAGAGAAATAAGTGTCTAAGTATAATGTAGAAGGGGCTATCCGGCCACTGTTTATTTTCCCCCACAAAGGTAATTTTTATTTACAATGATTATGAATAATGTAGACACATATATGTGTCCACAGACACACAAAAAGCATACACACCCAAACATATATAGATAACACATACATTTACAAATGACTAAAACTTCAATTTACAGGCTTTGAAAAAAAAAATCTGTAGTTTATAGCAACCTTGCCTACACAAAAGGATTTTTAAAACCACTACCTACAATGCCAAATTCTTTGGTTTTTACTTTTGCAACTTCAGCCCAAAGGAAGACCAAGATACTTTGGTACAGAGGCTACTGGGCAGATGGAAGATCACTGGTGGAAAGCACTGCTAGAATGAAAAGGAGCAAAAGGAAACAATTAATGTTTGTCCCAGATTCTGCTTCAATGCTGTCAACTGGCTTCTAGCTTTGTTTCAGGGAATGTTTCAAAGTTGGAAATCATTTTCTCTTACCAGAGTCTGTATTACCAACTCTTACAAAGTCAGTAGAAAATCAGGAAGAACAGTCATTTACCACTTACTCTAATTTGCATTCAGAAGTAATCACCAACTGAAAAAAAAAGTTTCCTTTGAAGATGTTTAAACATTTTTCTTTTGGAAATTAAAATGCAGAGTTATTTTTTCTTTTGTCCTTTGATGCAAATAATTTAAATGCAGAAAATATCACCATTCTCTTTTTAAGAACGAAGTTAGAAATACACCTTTACAAAGCAAAATTAAAAAAAAAAAAATCCTTCAAGTGGCAGTTATGATGGTTCAGCAACTAAACTGTCTGAATAAAGCATATCAAATACATTTGAAATCTGCTCAGACCGTGCCAAACCTATTCGATGAGGCAAAACATTTCAACCATCGCGGCAAAAGTGATTTTGATTTCTATTTAAGTTCTTTGTGGAGCAATAAGTAACTGAACTGCAGCTGTTTTCTTCATAAAGTCTTCTGCCTAAATACAGTCACACTGGCTGGACTGTTGGCAGAAGGAAAGAAGGGGGGCTTTTCAAAGAACTGATCATTTTATTTCCTTAGGTTTATGATAGAAAACATTACTTTCCACAGAGTTTCTGAGGAATAGTGACAATACAAAGATTTGTCTAAAATTTTTAACTTTAAAGGATAAATTTCTTAACACCAGGTCAAATCAATAATGTGAGAAAAATTTCCAATGAATACTTATTTTGGCCTGCACATTTCTGTATTTATTCACAAAGTTATTTTCTTACTCTTTGAATTACACCTTTCCCATCTGAATATGACATCCTTCTAGTCTGGTAAAGATTGATCTCCTTCTTTGTAAAAATAAAATAAATCATTAATAAATAAATAATAAAAGATTAATCTGCTTCTTGTAAAAATAATATGATTGCTCAATGGACAGAGAAAGTTGACAAGTCATTCTTTGTTCAATAAGGAGAAAAATGATTGTTTATACTTGATTTTTAAGATAACAGATCATCTATAACACTATTTACAATGAATAAATAAACTGTTTTGAGTTCTTTGGAGAGGTTTTTTAGTGTTCCCTGTAAACATTTTCAGAAACTAAAATTTTAAATCATCTTTTGCTCTATATTAGTTTTATATAACAGAACTAGTAAAGATTTGCACTCAAATATGAATACTGGGCAAAGCACTATAAATTAAGAAAATTGGAAACTATTATAACTTAAAATGTTCTCAGAAAAAAAAATCTGATGATCATAAATCATAACATTCAACTTTGAAAATTACAAAAGTTTATAAAGTAGAATTCATGAAAGCTTAAAAGGTAGGCAGTGTTATATTTAACTGGAAAAATCCTATCAGAAGATGAAATATTTTTAGTTTGGCAAATATCTAAAAGACTTCTTTGATAAAAGGTGCCGTGACTAAGAGAAATGTTTAAACAGTAAAAAATTTGCTTGCTAGTTTTTCATTCAAATTCCTTTGGCCACAAGTGGGATCAGCATTGTGAATATAGAATTATATAGCTAGATAGATGATAGACAGAGATACTGTCTAAAAGGTGAATGTTAGTGTTTTCCATAGCTTTGGTTTTTAAGCTAGAGATCATGTAAATATATGAAGTTTACAAAAAGAGCAAAGAATTACTTGTAAAAGCGAAATAGTTTCAGCAGTATTTAATCTGTTCATTCAATTCAGTGCCATGGATTCCAAACTATTTTTTCAATTTAATAGCTCAGGCTTGAAATACCATCAGAAAATAGCTCAAAACAACTGTTCCCAAGGGCTGCAAAGTTCAANAAAGGTGAATGTTAGTGTTTTCCATAGCTTTGGTTTTTAAGCTAGAGATCATGTAAATATATGAAGTTTACGAAAAGAGCAAAGAATTACTTGTAAAAGCGAAATAGTTTCAGCAGTATTTTAATCTGTTCATTCAATTCAGTGCCATGGATTCCAAAGTATTTTTTCAATTTAATAGCTCAGGCTTGAAATACCATCAGAAAATAGCTCAAAACAACTATTCCCAAGGGCTGCAAAGTTCAGTTCTTTTCTCGTTTCTAGACAGATTCAGACATCTATGCATTGCTGGGGCATGAACAGAAAGGTTTTCTTTCGGACACACAAAAAGAAAATTAAGGCATTCTCTGTTCATTCCGAATGTTAACCACCCCTTCTTAAAAAGACCTTTGGATATTTGATGCCTTCCTGAATAGAGTACAGAGTGACATGTTGGAAAATGTCTTTACGACAAATGCAAAAAACAAAGAATATAAATATGCATATACGAGCTTTTTTATAGAGAGATTTTATCTACATTGGACTTCTCTGGTGGCTCAAATAGTAAAGAATCTGCCTGCAATGCAGGAGATCCTGGTTTGATTCCTGAGTTGGGAAGATACCCTGGAGAAGGGAACGGCTACCTACTTCAGTATTCTGGCCTGGAGAATTTCATGGACAGAGGATTCTGGTGGGCTACATGGGGTTGCAAAGAGTCAGACAGAACTAAGTAACTAACACACTTTCATTTTATCTACCTTAAAACTGCTTCAGAAATATACGAGGTGAGATAAAAGTCCCCTGAACACTTGGCAAAATATATTATACATCATTGTTTAAGAATAAAACTATATACTTTATCATACTGTAAGTTTAAAGCAGAAAATTTTAAATACTTCCTATATAAGCAATGGCCCACTTATGTGGAGAACTAATAACGTCTCCATCTAAATCACAATATTGGCAAAGACACATGAGACATCTTTGACAAAGATCCATAGAAACTTCTGGGTGCCATACAAAATGTGAGATCATCATTGTTTATCAGAAGCTTTGTCTTTATTTTTCCAAAGCATTGGTACTAAACTGCAGAGTGCACATTAATTTGTTAGATAAAATAAATGGCAAAGACTTGGCACGATTTAGTGAGTTCAGCTGGTATTAGTATTTCTAAAACTAAATAAGTTAATTTTACTTAATAACATCATAGGGGCTGGCTTCAGGTGATAAGTAGTGGCCTCAATACTCTTCCAGACGTAGTAATAAAAATCATGTTATTGGCATACCTGTATCAATCCAGACTTATTGAGCCTTTGATCTACAATTAAGGGCTTCCCTGGTAGCTCAGCTGATAAAGAATCCACCTGCAATGCAGGAGACTCCGGTTTGATTCCTGGGTTGGGAAGATCTGCTAGAGAAGGGATAGGCTGCCCATTCCAGTATTCTTGGGCTTCCCTTGTGACTCAGACAGTAAAGAATCTGCCTGAAATGTGAGAGACCTGGGTTCTATCCCTGGTTTGGGAAGATACCCTGGAGATGGGAATGGCTACTTACTCCAATATTCTTGCCTGAAGAATTCCATGGACAGAGGAGCCTAGCAGGCTACAGTCAATGGGGTCGCAAAGAGTCAGACATGATTGAGTGATTTTCACTGAGCTACAATTACTTATATTATTCTGCTTCTGAAAGAGTCACATAAAAGACTAATCCTTAAGGCATAATCCATTAATAGAGAATAGGCTGCCAGTGAATGACCCCCAAAGCTGTCTCTTTGTTGCCCAGAAACTAGATAGCTGAGAAGATGAGCTATGTACCCAGCCAGGAAAAGGACTGAGCCTGAACCCAACTCTGCATGAAACCTGGCAAGACCAGCCCAAGGTACTGGCATTTCTTAATTACTGGTGGGTCAGTCTGGGCTGCTTGGCGCTTGATCCTAAAGTGTGTATTTCCCTTGTACAATGCTCCTTTTAGATTTGTCCTATAAAGAGGAAAAGCAAACAGGACACAGCCCTCCTGAGCCACTATCCCCTGGCAGACACCCTTCCATGAGATGCAGGGGAACAGAGGACTCTACTGGCTTTTCTGCTACCAATTTCTAGCCCCTCCTTAGTGATCACTTGTTCCTTTACCCTAGCCCCTTCCTCAACATACAATGACTGGACACATTCTGGACTATCAAACAATTAATCATTTCTTCAGCATGATTTAAAAAAAAACAGCTAGATAAATGATATAAACTGATAAAATTGAGTTGTACTATAATCTTGATCATGAAAATAATAATAATTCTCATGAAAGCATATTTTAAACATCCTGTTGGAAGTTAACCTAAGGAAAGACAAAAAAGAAGATTGCAAGATAACAAGACAGAAATTCCACTTGTTAGCCTTGGTGTTTCCTGTATTAGAAGTTTCCCTATCACTATCCTAATTAATGTGAAGAAAGGTAGATGATATGATACAGTCCTCCTGAATGGCTAGGAAACTGAGGTTGGAGAAACTCAGGGCAAGATTCTATTAATCTCAGGGTCCTGATGAGGCGAGGTTAAATATGATATTTCTCTTCATGTATAGAGAATGTAAGAATATTATTCCAAAATAAAATTCTTGTTCTAAAAATAAATCATATGACTATAACACACTTAATTTTCAGTTCAGTTCAGTCATGTCTAACTCTGCAACACCATGGACTGCAGCATGTCAGGCTTCCCTGTCCATCACCAACTCCCAGACTTTACTCAAACTCATGTCCATTGAGTCGGTGACGCCACCCAACCATCTCATCCTCTGTCATTCCCTTCTTCTTCCACTTTCAATTTTTCCCATCATCAGGGTCTTTTCAGATGAGTCAGTTCTTTGCATCAGGTGGCCAAAGTATTGGCGAAGATTCAGCTGAAATTTTACAACCTGTATATATCTTTCTAAAGACTATTTACATGCTCTTACTGTAAGCAAACTCAATTAACTAACAGTGAAGCATCATAGAGATAATTCCGTTATTCTTTACGGGAATCTTTGAAGGACAGTTATGGATCTTTTTCCATTTTTGTTTCAATAAAGAGCTGACATGTCAAGCTCAGCATAATCTATAATTGAGCAAGATATATGACACTCTATTTTAATCCTCATTATCTTTTTAGAGGGTGAGCAATAATTGCAGATAAGTTCTGCCTGATTTACTATTTTCAGTGAATTTTCTTCCTTGAAAACTGAAAGTCATCATCATCAAGATTCTAAAAGAAAATGAATGGGATTAAATCATAAGTTTGAAACTGTGTGTTTTCGCCAATTTCCCCCCTCAAAAAGGAAGTGAAACAGATTTTGTTGTCAGTTTGCATAACCTTTGGCAATACAGAGTTGAAAACATGAGTCCAATTCCCAAACCATATGAGATAGGTGCTGTCAAGGTTGTAGCTGGCCACCCTGCCAGGGAAGGAAATGACCAGGATCTGTAACTGCCCTCAAAATCAAGCAGACAACAGAAGTTTGGGTATAAACTTGATCATAGTGGTTAATATATGTTATTGATTAGAAATCTAAATATTCCTGAAATTCATATGCTCATTAGCAGCATTCCTCTAACCACTATTTCACTTTACTTCACAGTAATTCTCATCTAAATTTAATCATCTTTCCACTCCTTAGATTTGTGTTTTCAGATCCACTTCTCCTTCAGCCCCCCATAGTAATATTTTTGGAGCACCAATGCAGTCTCGCCTTTCCCTATTTAAAACCTTTCAGTAGTTTCCAAGTACCCTCCTGATAAATCCCAAACACCTTAGCATTGTGATATGAACTGAAGAGTTGTGTTTCTCCAAAATTCAATGTTGAAAAATTCACATTCACCTTAATGCCATGGTATTAGGAGGGGCCTTTAGGAGGTGACTAGGTCATGAGGGTGAAGCCTTCATCAGTGGGATTAGTGCCCTTATAAAAGGGATCCCTGAGTGGCTTCTAGTGCCTTTAGCCATGAGAAGACTCAGCAGATAGAGAGCCTCCTCCATGAACCAGAAAGTGGGGTCTTATCAGACACCAAATCTGCCAGCTCCTTGATTTCAGACTTCCAGCCTGCACTGTGAGAAACAAAAGTCTGTTGTTTAAGTTATCCAGTCTGTGGCATTTCTGTTGTAGCAACCCGAACAGACTAAGATACACAGTGTATAAGGAAGTTTTGGAATCCTGTCCCTGCTTATCTGTGCAAAACCCTCTGGCTAGAAATACCTTGATATCTGGCTTCCTTCTAACCCTCTCTCCATGACTGGGTTCAGATGCTAACTTGTCTCTACATTAATCCTGGCTCTCTACAGAATAAGGGTCTTCCTCTGGGTACTGATTAATTTAGGCAGTATTTCTGCTCCTTTATAATCAGAGGCCCTCACAAAACTTTCTTTCTCATGTTTTGTGGAAGCTGATATGACATCCCCACGCATTTAGGAAATTTCAATTCACTCGAGTCAGAGGAGTGTGCTTCTTCGGGATTTATCTTAGAATCCCCTTTGCACAGCTTTCTGATTCTGCAACCACAGAGAGATACTCCGCAAGTTTAAGATTCCCCTGAGATGGAAATGCTTCATTAAAAAATCTACACCAGCTTTTCACATTCACAATAAGCATAGTAACAGAAATTTCCAGTATCAGGTGAGACTTTTCTTTCTTTTGAAAAATGTCACAAATCTGTATTATAATCACATCCTTCTCATCTATAAGGACTGTCTTCCATGAGCTCCCTAAGCAGAACAGTGGCCTGAGGCAGAATCAGCATAGTAGTATTTTGCAAATTTCCATTATTTCTGTGAAATGGGATGATGTGTCTTATTACTTCTACCTGATATTTCTATTTAGAACTGTTATTGCCAGATCTCTGAAATTAAGAAAGCATATCTAGGCTTGAGACACACAAACAGTAGAATTTCATTATCTAAGAATATTCTGATGCATTCTCTATCCTGCAAACATACCAAGGAGATTATGCCCACATGAGACCTTATGACTTGCCTTTGCTTTGTAAAATGCCATTAAAGCCACCATACTCTCTTTTAGATCAAGGATTTGCCAGTGACTTCTTGGCAAACAGAGTATCCAGTTATGAACTACAATAAAATATTAGAATGCACACAATAACCTGTGTGCAGCAATTAGCAACTGCTAGCTTTATAAAGAAACAGAATTTGTGACAATATGATACAGATACAATTGGCAATGTGCCACAGCAGATGATCAAAAAAAGAGCTTTTATATACGCATTTGGGGAAAAACAGTTGATCTGTAGTTTTTGTTTTTTTTTTTTTAACATTTATTTATTTGACTGTGCCTGGTCTCAGCTGCAGCACCCAGAATCTTGTGGCATGTGAACTCTTATATGTGGCATATGGGATCTAGTTCCCTGACAAGGGATGGAACCCAGGTCCCTGGAATTAGGAGCTCGGGGTCTTAGCCATTGAATTACCAGGGAAGTCTTTGATCTCTAGTTTTTAGCTACAACTATAGCACATTTTTGGGCTTCCCATGTGGCTTAATGGTAAAAATAAATAAATATGCCTGCAAAGCAGGAGATGTGGGTTTTATCCTGGGTGGGGAAGATCCCCTGGAGAAGGAAATGGCAACCCACTCCTGTATTCTCGCCGGGGAAATCCCATGGACAGAGAAGCCTGGCGGGCTACAGTCCGTGAGGTTGCGAAGAGTCAGACACGACTTAGTGACTAAACAAGGGCATATTTGCTAACCATTCNTTTTTTTTTTAACATTTATTTATTTGACTGTGCCTGGTCTCAGCTGCAGCACCCAGAATCTTGTGGCATGTGAACTCTTATATGTGGCATATGGGATCTAGTTCCCTGACAAGGGATGGAACCCAGGTCCCTGGAATTAGGAGCTCGGGGTCTTAGCCATTGAATTACCAGGGAAGTCTTTGATCTCTAGTTTTTAGCTACAACTATAGCACATTTTTGGGCTTCCCATGTGGCTTAATGGTAAAAATAAATAAATATGCCTGCAAAGCAGGAGATGTGGGTTTTATCCTGGGTGGGGAAGATCCCCTGGAGAAGGAAATGGCAACCCACTCCTGTATTCTCGCCGGGGAAATCCCATGGACAGAGAAGCCTGGCGGGCTACAGTCCGTGAGGTTGCGAAGAGTCAGACACGACTTAGTGACTAAACAAGGGCATATTTGCTAACCATTCCCCAGGATACTTTCCCTAAAGATAAGCTTTAATGTAAACAGAGGTGACACGATTGCTAGATGTGCCTGCGATTTTTAATTTGGTATAAGAATGGGAAATCCAGGAGCGATATTGTTGGTAGTCAGTGCAGTTTAATCTAGGATTTTTCAGAAATTTACATCCTCAAAACCAACAGCTAAATCTGCTCTGTGCTCTAATTCCTTGCAAGGCCAAGTGTGGCCTATGGTTTGGCCATATCTGGGTCACCGGAGAGGTGCTGGTCAAGCTCACAGTGCCTCGCACTTATATGATCCATAAATTCTATTTTTAATCTTCCCTTCTTCAAGTCATCCAGGTACTATGGAATCAAAGCCAAAAACAAAATCACACTTGACAAGCCTTTTCAGAAAAATATTCATTGTCCCAAGAGAAGGAATATGAAGTTCCAAACACTGCATCTGAAAAAAGTGGTAAGAACCACATATTTGCTTCCTTGAATTAGAAAGGAACTTGTGACTGATTTCTGTAAAGTGATGAACTGTAAGTTACCAACAGTATTACACAGGAAGAAGCCCAAGAACCTTAGCTCTATAAAGACTGGCCATTCTCACCAAACACTGCTTAAGCCCCCTCTTTCTTATAAGGCCCTCTCAATTTGGTAAGGGCTCCGCCCCAGAAAACAGAAGGGCAGTCAGCAGGGAGTAGAAGTCCATGTGTTGCTCATCCATGCATGTGTCCCTGGGGGCATGGAATTCACTGAAGACTGCTCGAAAAAGGCCGAATCATGAATGGAATTCAGTCTCACCTGAAAGTCCTTGAAGCCCTTATGTTCCCAAAGTAATTACAAAAAGCACGCTAGTGACTGCTTTAAATACCCGCTAATCAGAAGGAAGTATGCTTCTTTCGATCTGCCCAGGTAAGAGATGCTTCTTTTTGGATCCCCTCTGTTCAAGTGGTCATACGTCCACATGGTCACAAGTCCACATGAACAGAGAAGATACAAGAAAGGACTCGTGTAAATTAACATCCAGATCAACAGGGGCACTTGTCAACTACTGAGTCCCCACTTATTCACCAGGCAATCAATACAAATGGTTTCAAAACATCTTAATATCTTCATGAAAAGAATGTAAAAAAAAAAAAAAGAAGAAGAAAAGAAACATGACAACAACAATGAAACTTCCATCGGAAGCAGTCTTTAACTGGGAAACTAAGGTTTATAATCCCTCCATTATCTGTTCTCATGCAGAGCCAGAAAAAATACTGTCACCAATTTAAGAGAATAACAGCCTTTGTTTATTTCAGAATGAGCCTGTGCCAAAAGAGTAAATATACTATTGTCTTTTGTTTTCTTTGTGCAGTGACAGTGGGATATAAANACTGGGAAACTAAGGTTTATAATCCCTCCATTATCTGTTCTCATGCAGAGCCAGAAAAAATACTGTCACCAATTTAAGAGAATAACAGCCTTTGTTTATTTCAGAATGAGCCTGTGCCAAAAGAGTAAATATACTATTGTCTTTTGTTTTCTTTGTGCAGTGACAGTGGGATATAAAGTCTAGACGGTGGCAGAAGTTGGGGAGAACACGCACATGAATGGCATTCTGGGTGGTTTAAATCTCACTGGGATACATATTTTAACAGCCGCTGCTACAGTCAGGGCTTTTAGGCAAAATAATTCTGATTCCTGACATCGACTTTGGAAGCTTCTAAAAAGAAAAAGCATACAGAGTCTCTCATGCTCATTGCTTGTATTAAGCAACATAAATCAAAATGCTTATTCCTAAAAGATAAGAAAGATCTTGTCACAATGCCCAGGGCAGAGCAGTCACTCTCTAACCATTTGGTTCCTTTCTTTCTTATTCCCATTTAACTCAATCAGGCAAAAGTATTCCGCCCCCAGCCCCCAAAGGGATGCAACAGCGTTCAAAAATACTGTTTCAAGGGCCAGGATAAATAAACTTTGCTGAGAAGTTTCAGATGTAGGCTTTTGCTTCCAGAACTAGCGGTGGTGCCAAGGAGTGACTTATGGAGCTTTAGATTCCCAATAATCTCAGTCTATCCCCAGAACCCTACAGAAACCAACTCAAAATAAAAGCAGTCCTGTTGTTATGAAATCTAGCTTCAAGAAAAGTCCTCTCCCAAACAGATTGAAATCCCAGAGTTACTCTATTGATATTCAGGTGCTGCCACTATCCAAAAAAATTACCCCTTATGTTAAGAGAAGTCAAGTAGTAAAGCTGTCTTGAGAGCTGGGGAGCCCTGGTTTGAAAGCCAGCCCTTTATTCATTAATGAGAGACCTTAAGAAAAATACTAAACCTAAATCTGAAAGTCCTCTCAAGTAAATCACTAAGATTAGTCAGTGAACCTGGGGATGCAAGTCCTGCCAGGTTGATGAGACAACCAGGTGAGATGATTCCACGGGGCACCTGGCAGGTCTCAGCATCAAGAGACTACTCGGCTAATAGCTCCCTCCGTCACCCTTCCTCCTTTTTACTGGTTCAGAATCTCTGATATTATGTGGTCTCCCTCTATTAAGATAGAAAACGAGAAAAAGTGGCTGAATAATAAAATCATGACGATACAAATGACAATACTAAGGACTAATTTTGAGAAGTCTTCACACATCTCTGATCAAAAGGACATTTCTGTTTGATAAATGGTAAGAAAAATTCATTCTGTCATTTTTGAGATTGCATCCAAGTACTGCATTTCAGACTCTTTTGTTGACCATGATGGCTACTCCACTTCTCCTGAGGGATTCCTGCTCACAGTAGTAGATAAAATGGTCATCTGAGTTAAATTNTTTTTTTTTTTTTTTTTGCCTCAAATAGAAAAGCAAGCCAAAAAAAAAAAAAAAAAAGAAAAAAATCAGATCACTTCCTTACAGTCATCTATTGCCCTCTGGACCTAATACTTAGGGCTATTCAGCCAGAAAGGACACGAACCCAGCTAGCCTTTTTTAGCAGCCAAAATGGTCTAATCAAAGACTTATGCTTTTAGAGCTCTGAGCTGTTTTTAGTACCATCTCTGGGAGGCAACTCCTTTTCTCTCTGCATGCCACCCTGCTACTGCATCCACAAAATAATCTTAAAGGGCAAGACCAGGATGAAAAGCCTGATTGGCCAAACCTTGAGAGAGGCTCTGCATCTAGCAGATTTTATTGTATAATTTGAAATACCACTGAAAAATTGCTCAAAAATATATGTTGCTTTGGAGATGCATTGCAGATGTAATACTGAAGGGAGGGCAAACACAGTGTAAAGGGTAGAGGCAACTTTGAGCAATTCCCATATCATCTGTGCATTTTTCCTGGTTTTGGTTCTTTTGAAATCTTCAGAGATTTCATGGCATATGTCTAAAGCTGGATAATCCTAAACTAATGTTTCTTTTAAAAAATGGATATAACATAAAATTAGTAGGAAAGAAAAGGTTGAAAAGTATAGTAGTGCGTTCAAATATACAAGGGAAACAGTCCTCATCTATGATTGCTCCTAGGAAAGCATTAACACTGCTTTTGGTATCAACAAAGGGGCAGATCATCATTTAGGCATTTGCTGAGGCTACCAGATTAATACAGGTATTAAGTATATGTAATTTTCATAACCACAGGGTATCCATTTATCAGATTTGAAATGTATAGAGGAAATCTGATTGCTGATGCTTCTCGGCTTGAGCTGAGAATGAATGTTATGTATACATACACACATATTAATACATACACATGTTGAAGGTTATATGTGAGGCACACTAAGTAGAGAGGAAGAATTAAACAGTCTAAAGTATGGGATGAAAGATCCAATAATACACCTAACTCAGTAATACAATGAAAACGTGCTTAGGAATGTCTGATAGCAAGGCCAATACCCTGCATTACAGTCATGAGGCCAGGAATTTATGAAGATTACCCTTACTTCATTTGCATTTTCTTCCTATCACAAAGTCTGTTTATAAGTCAAAAAGAGTATCTACCTATATGAAATAATCATAATAAAAACAAGAAGACCATTCACTTGGCTTGTCTTTATCCCTGTAGAAAGAAATCACAGATATTTATGGGCTGTGATTTAGTGGGGAAAAAAAGAAAACATGCTTTAAAAGCTCATTAGTAAATTGAATAGTTTTCAAAATCATGTACACCCATAGACTGATTGCTATCAACATATAAGGGGGAATAAATAGATGATGCCTAAATTAGTACTTTTAGTCTTAGGACATCCAAACTCAAGTATCAGTCAGTTCAGCTCAGTTCAGTCACTCAGTTTTGTCCGACTCTCTGCGACCCCATGAATCGCAGCACACCAGGCCTCCCTGTCCATCACCAACTCCCGGAGNGCTCCAGTACTTTGGCCACCTCATGCAGAGTTGACTCACTGGAAATGACTCTGATGCTGGGAGGGATTGGAGGCAGGAGGAGAAGGGGACGACGGAGGATGAAATGGCTGGATGGTATCACTGACTCAATGGGCGTGAGTCTGAGTGAACTCTGGGAGTTGTTGATGGACAGGGAGGCCTGGCATGCTGCAATTCATGGGGTCGCAAAAAGTCAGACATGACTGAGTAACTGAACTGAAGAAAAATGCAGCATCCTGCATAGAGACCACAGAGTTCTAGGAGCCCGTGTTCTCTTTTAATCTCTACAGGTTACTAGCTTAGTTCTAGGCAGAGAGTAAACAGCTTTGCTTCTGTTCTGCTCTCCTTGATTTCTGCTGCACCCTGGCCAAAGAGCAGGTCAGAGAAGAACTGTGTTGCCCACTCTGAGTTGCTCTAACCACGTTGTTGACAAAATAGCAGACACTCTGCAGGAGTCTGAATAGCCTCTTGGAAGTACTATATGACTTCTGCTAATGGCACATCCTCTGTTGCCTGTTTAGGGGCTGACTTGGGGCATCTGGGGACCCCCCAAAATCACACACTAGCTAAGGCGATGGAGAAGGGTTTTGAAAATTGCTGGGTCTCTCATATCCACAGAATCCCAATAGGCTATGCTTCAGATCTGAAGATTGCTCTCATCCTGAGGGAAGAAAACAAAGCTTGCTACTGTCTGCAGAACTATGTCACATCTGCTTCATGAAGTTTAGTTCTCTTCCTAAATAATGAGTATTTCAGGGCACCAAAAAGAATGCTGCCTGGTTCTTTAAAACATACGCACGTTACCTAGAAGATGGTAGGAACTAAAACTTCAGATGGAGAGAATATACAAACAGACAGTGTCCACACCATGGATAAAAACAGAATCTGACCTCAACTTCTAGAGTGACTAGTCCAGGAGCCAAAACTCAATCCTGGAAGCAACTGGTCCAGAATGGGCAGGACTTTATTGACAACTGACGGTTTTTCTTTTTTCGTTGTTACTCTGCCCAACTCTGGACCAACCATGGAAAGCCAAACATCCCCCAGACCAATCCCACAAGATTCTTGGCTTCTGACTAGCCCAACGCTGGCTTCTCCATGCCCACCACCTCCAGTCAGGGCATACCTGAAGCTTTGTGTTGTTTTTCTTTTAAACTGAGAAGCCTTCCCACTCTCCTGCCTTCTTTGAGTCTCTTCTGAAGGCCAGTGATGAAGGCTCACTCCTTTGCTGTAAGAAACTGAACAAACAGTTCTGTTCTCATTCCAGTGGTTTTCACTTATTTCCAGAAGATTCATTTGTCTCTTTTTGTTATGTCTAGTGTACTAACATGGAGAAGGCAATGGCACCCCACTCTGGTACTCTTGCCTGGAAAATCCCATGGATGGAGGAGCCTGGAAGGCTGCAGTCCATGGGGTCACTGAGGGTTGGATACGACTGAGCAACTTCACTTTCACTTTTCATTTTCAAGCATTGGAGAAGGAAATGGCAACTCACTCCCGTGTACTTGCCTGGAGAATCCCAGGGACAGGGGAGCCTGGTGGGCTGCCGTCTATGGGGTCACACAGAATCGGACATGACTGAAGTCTCAGCAGCAGCAGTGTACTAACAAGATCATATTTTACCATTTGCAATGCAAAGGACCATGGAAACCTAGATGCTTTTGAACCGTGGTGCTGAAGAAGACTCTTGAGAGTCCCTTGGACTGCAAGAAGATCAAACCAGTCAATCCTAAAGGAAATCAACCCTGAATATTCATTGGAAGGACTGATGCTGCTGTTGAAGTTCCAATACTTTGGCCACCTGATGTGAAGAGTCGACTCATTGGAAAAGATTCTGATGGTGGGAAAGATTGAGGACAGGAGGAAGAGGGCAGTAACCTGAGATGGCTGGATGGCATCATGAACTCAGTGGACATGAGTTTGAACAGGTTCAGGGAGATGGTGAAGGATGGGGAAGCCTGGCGTGTTGCAGTCCATTGGGTCACAAAGAGTCAGACATGACTTAATGACTGAACAACAACAACAATGGGAACATAAGCAATGCAAAACTTCCTTTGAGGCCTCTGGGCAACCCCAAAATCTGCCTGGAATGTCCTTCAGCAGCCTTCCATACTCACCAAGCCTACCTGCAACCATCCTTTGCTTTTCCCCTCATGGCTCCAATTATCATAGAGAATTACATACAGTAACAGAATAACCAAAAAAGATATCTTTTTCATTATAGGGACTGGAGTGCAAAAGTAGGAAATCAAGAAACACCCGGAGTAACAGGCAAATTTGGCCTTGGAACGTGGAATGAAGCAGGGCAAAAGCTAACAAAGTTCTGCCAAGAGAATGCACTGGTCATAGCAAACACCCTCTTCCAATAACAGGAGAAGATTCTACACATGGACATCACGAGATGGTCAACACCAAAATCAGATTGATTATATCCCTTACAGCCAAAGATGGAGAAGCTCTATACAGTCAGCAAAAACAAGACTGGGAGCTGACTGTGGCTCAGATCATGGACTCCTTATTGCCAAATTCAGACTTAAATTGAAGAAAGTAGAGAAAACCACTAGACCATTCTAAGGTATGACCTAAATCAAATTCCTTATGACTATACAGTGTAAGTGAGAAATAGATTTAAGGGACTAGATCTGATAGATAAAGTGCCTGATGAACTATGGACAAAGGTTCGTGACATTCTATAAGGAGACAGGGAGTAAGACCTTCCCCATAGACAAGAAATGTAAAAAAGCAAAATGGCTATCTGAGGAGGCCTTACAAATAGCTGTGAAAAGAAGAGAAGCAAAAAGTAAAGGAGAAAAGGAATTTGAATGCAGAGTTCCAAAGAATAGCAAGGAGAGATAAGAAAGCCTTCCTCAGAGATCACTGCAAAGAAATAGAGGAAAAGAATGGAATGGGAAAGACTAGAGATCTCTTCAAGAAAATTAGAGATACCAAGGGAACATTTCATGCAAAGATAATGCTCAATAAAGGACAGAAATGGTATGGACCTAACAGAAGCAGAAGATATTATGAAGAGGTGGCAAGAATACAAGAAGACTGTACAAAAAAGATCTTCACGATCCAGATAATCATGAAGGTGTGATCACTCACACTCACCTAGAGCCAGACATCCTGGAATGTGAAGTCAAGTGGGCCTTAGGAAGCATCACTATGAACAAAGCTAGTGGAGGTGATGGAATTCCAGTTGAGCTATTTCAAATCCTAAAAGATGATGCTGTGAAAGTGCTGCACTCAATATGCCAGCAAACTTGGAAAACTCAGCAGTGGCCACAGGACTGGAAAAGTCAGATTTCATTCCAGTCCCAAAGAAAGATAATTCCAAAGAATGCTCAAACTACTGCACAATTGCACTCGTCTCACATGTTAGTAAAGTAAAGCTCAAAATTCTCCAAGCCAGGCTTTAGCAGTACGTGAACCATGAACTTCCAGATGTTCAAGCTAGTTTTAGAAAAGGTAGAGGAACCAGAGATCAAATGGCCAACATCTGCTGGATCATGGAAAAAGCAAGAGAGTTCCAGAAAAACACCTATTTCTGCATTATTGACTATGCCAAAGCCTTTGACTGTGTGGATCACAATAAACTGTGGAAAATTCTGAGAGAGATGGGAATACCAGACCAGACCACCTGACCTGCCTCTTGAGAAACCTATATGCATGTCAGGAAGCAACAGTTAGAACTGGACATGGAACAACAGACTGGTTCCAAATAGGAAAAGGAGTACGCCAAGGCTGTATATTGTCACCCTGCTTATTTAACTTCTATGCAGGGTACATCATGAGAAATGCTGGGCTGGAAGAAGCACAAGCTGGAATCAAGATTGCCGGGAGAAATATCAATAACCTCAGATATGCAGATGACACCACCCTTATGACAGAAAGTGAAGAAGAACTTAAGAGCCTCTTGATGACAGTGA